>JAHBCN010005176.1:0-57706 GCA_019359885.1 Listronotus oregonensis
ACACTTTAGTGCTCATAAAATTGTCTTAGCTCAACCATTCCATATTTTCATGCCATGTTTATGAATGACATGGTGGAATCTCGTAACAAAGAGATTGAAATAAAATGTATTGATGCCACGTAAGTATAAATACATCAACTATATTTGATTAATAAGTGGGATCAGTTTTTTAATTTGCGATTGTGAAGGTATGCTTTAGTATCATTTGAGACGGGTGGCAATACTTCGGACAGTCAGCCATGTTGTTACAAGGTCATTTTAATTTTTTTTAAAGCTTTTTAAAAGTAAGAAAGTACCATTTACTTTTTTTTCAGTGAAGTTACAAAAAATAATATATTAATTTTTAAATGTTACCTTAAAAGTATTTATTTTTCCAAATAAAGTAGTTATTAAAATAAACTAACCATCCAGTGCTGTACATCAACACATAGGCGCCATATTGAAATCTTTTTTTTAATTAGTTTTAATAACCTAAATTGCAAACCACCAGCACTGAGAAATTTAAAGGTTGCCGAGACAACAGCCCTGAGAAAAATTACCAAGATTCGTCACCCTAACAACAGACTTCACAATCCATCTAATACTCTTCTTTATCAGCTGTGCAATATAGAAACAATTGAGGAAAGACTACAAAGATTAGCTTGCAGCTTGCAGTTTCGCTGCAAATGAAAATAACATCAACCTATTCACTCCATACTGCCTAGAACGCAATCCAGATGCTCTCCCAGGTGCAAGACATCCTCAATCCACCCTATGGGAAAAACTACAGACCAGGGACATTTAGTAAATGTTTTTCGTTTAAATTCGATTGTTTGTTTATATCAAATGTGTGTATTATATTTTATCAATTTTATCGAAATTTTAATTGTATATATGAAAGTAAAGTCTATATGTTTTAATCACAAAGGCGGAAGGACCACGGTCGATAGCCTTTTGATTTATTATATTATTATATATTATAGTAATTTAATAAAGAACGTTAAGTAAGTAAGTAAGTAGTTTTATTTTATTTATTAAACAATTTTTATTGAACATAAAAAAAAATGTCCAAAAGGCCATCGACCGAGGTCTTTCAGCCTTTAGTTTTTACAAATAGCTTATTTTATTCTAAACTAACTACTAATAATTATGGCATACAAAACAAGGCTATTTACAAAAAAAAACAATATATATGTACATACGGAAGTGGTAACAGATATTAGGGTGTTTAAAATAATGAAAAAACTAATTTTAGAGACAATATAAGAAAATTAGTAATGATTAAAGTTCATTTCTATAGTGTACTAAAATTTGAAATATAGTTTTTTCTGGATACTGTTTTCTCTTGGTGTAGTTATCTGGGAAGTTTAAAAAGTTGACTGGTGGACTGGCAAATTTTTTGGTGTTTTCATACTCTCTGAAATAGGCTCTATTCCTGTCCTTTAATACAAATATGCATTTTCTGGATTATGCAGTGGATTATCTGGATGTCTAATCTTTGTAATTTTGCGAAGACTTGTTCGTTCCGCTACATCTATTATTGTAGCAGCTGGCTTTTTACAGGAACTGAATATAATTTGACCATATTCGATAATTGGTCGACAAAGCATCTTGTATATGTGGCAGGCAGTCTTGATTTAATTCCATAGTTTCTATATGTTAGGGACCAAAAATGTTTACTTCTCGCAATCATTTTCTTTTTCATATTTGTCAAGTGGTATTTGAAATTAAGCTTATTGTCAAAATTGATGCCTAGGTATTTTATATGTGGCTGTGGGTTTATTTGATGGTTCTGTATTTGTATAGATGGTGATGAATTTCGCATTTTATAGTGAAATACTATGACCTGTGTCTTTGTAGGATTAACTTCTAGCTTTCATCTTTGAAATCAAGCAATAATATCATTAAGTGTGATTTGTAATGTTTGTACCGCTTTTTCTATACTTTTATGATGTACCACAATGGAGGTGTCATCAGCATATTGTAGCACATATGGCCTTTCTGGTAACACCTGATTTGTGTGAGTGAAAATATCATAAGCAAAAATATTGTAGAGCAAGGGTGATAGTGGTGATCCTTGTGGAACTCCTTGTTCACAGGAAAAAGAGGTTGAAACGGCCCCGTTCACTCTCACAACACTTTGACGACCCTCCAAAAAGTGCTTGACGATGATGAGTATTAAATAGGGTGGACATTCTAGTTCATGAAGTTTAAAAATAATACCTCTATGCCATACACTATCAAACGCCCCATCATGTCTGCAGCTTGGATATTTGATGTTAAAATGGTGAGTGGGTGGATAGCAGAGTGATCGAATGTAAATCCAAATTGATGAGGGGGTATCTTGTGTCCAATTTCTTTTGTTACTCTGTTGCGAATGATCTTTTCAAAGTTCTTTCCTAATACAGGTAGAAGTAAAATGCCTCTATAATTTTCTGCTCTAGATTTATCGAGCTGCGGTTGAGGTATTGTTATAACTATTCCCTTTTTCCACGCTTCCGGAAATACACTGTCGTTTAGACAGAACCCATACATTTCTTTGATTTTGGCATGGATTTCAAGTTTGAGCTGCCATATAATGTTTCGAGTGATATTAGCGATTCCCGGTGATGTGTTCTGGCCAGAGGAAAGAACTTTGTCATATTCGTCATCTTCAATCTGTATTATATTGTGTTGGTGTTCTGTATGAATAAATTGTTCAAACTATTCATCTACCATCATCTCTTGCTCATCAGAATTATCGTCTAGAGTTCTTTTATATATATTTTCAAAATATGTGCAAAAAACATTGGCTTTCTCCTTATCGTTAATTAGTTTTATTTTCATCTGATTTTTCTTTTTCAGAGCTCTGGAAGCATTGGTTAATTTTGCTTATACTGGAAAAGTGGTATTAGATAAGAATAATGTACAAAGTATTATGATTGGAGCTTCCTATCTTCAACTAAATAAAGTTAGGGATGCCTGTGCTAATTATTTGTTACAGAGGTAAGTTTTTGCACCATTTTATGACCTAATAGAATGGGCAATCAATAAACAACAAAAAAACACATTTTAAGCACAGTCAACTTAATTAAACAAAGATATAATAGTGACATAAGAAATATTTCAAAAATTGAGAACGAAAATTTACTGGTTAATGCTAGTTTAATACTAAAAGCGTATTGGAGTGCGACGCACGGTAGGGAATAATTTGATTATATTAAGCAATTAAATTTCTTAACAATCCCATCTATGTATATTTTATCTTATGTTGTAGATTTTAAAGAAAATTAGGGTTTTTGTTTCTATTTCTTATATGTATACTTTCTCCCTAGCAACCACAGTTTTAAATTTCTAGGATTCATCCTCAAAATGCACTTGGTTTTCGCCACTTTGCAGAATCATTAGGATCTTCTACATTGGCGGACTCTGCAGAAAAATACATTGAATGGTATTTTCATGAGGTGTCACAACATGAAGAGTATTTAAATTTGTCACTTAGTGAAATAAAGGATTTATTAAGGAAGAATGATCTGAGAGTTGATAAGTAAGTATATTTTTTAAACCTTTCTTTTGTTATAACCTTCACCGAATTGCAACACCCTTACATGCAAATCTAAATCGCCAAATGTAATTTGGTTTTAAAAGATCAGTGTTAGTCAACAAAAACCAGGGTGTCAAGATATAAATAAATAACGTAAGTAAATCAGATAATACAGATGTAGAATTGAATAATGAGTCAAAATTTGCAAAATATACAGGGCGTTCCATATAAAAAAACATACTTAACAATAAAAACCCTCTTTTGGAACTCCCTGTATAGTTACTAATACTCTTAATAAAATTAGCATTACCAAACACACATTTTTTATTTAATTATTTTTTTGTATTATGTACAGGAGCAGAGTTATTTAGAGTATAGAGTTGGGACACCCTGTATGTTATTAGTATACTACTTGTTGGAAGAGGAATATGTAGTTTGTTTTTATAAAACATAAAGAATTGGTTATAAATTTGCTATTTTAGTGAAGAACAGGTTTTTGAAGCTTGCATGCGTTGGATGAAACATGACATTGAAAAGAGAAAAGAACATTTACCAGAATTGCTCTCACTGGTTCGATTACCACTATTGTCACCTTTATATATTACTGATAGAGTTAGAAATGAAGAACAAATACGATATTCAATACAGTGCAGGTAACACATCTAATATTATATGGAAATAATCCTATTTCTCCCTTATTAAAGGTTTAATCCCTGAAAATTTATTAATTTAAAATAATCTCTAATCTCAGTTTTATTTTTAATGAGAAAGCGTGACAACAAATTCCTCTCCAGTCAGCAAGGAAAATTGTGTTTTTTAATAATAAACTCACTAATTTATATTTTTTGTAGAGATTTGGTTGATGAAGCATTAACATTCCATCTTATACCAGAAAGAAGAGCCCTTATTCAAAGTTTCCGTACTGAACCCAGAGTTTGTGATATCAAGGGCTACATTTATGTTGTGGGAGGCCTAAATAGACATGGTAATAATTTTTAAAAATTAATTCGGTTGGTATATAATAAAGTAATTCAAAAATAATCTCTAAAAGTGTAATTGTAAGAGGAATATTAATGAAGATTAAAATTTTCTTTTTTAGGTGATTCATTATCAACAGTGGAATATTATGACCCAAAAACAGAAAAGTGGACTCTGGCCCCACCAATGTCAATGATGAGATCTCGATTGGGTGTCGCAGTGATAAAACATAAACTTTATGCATTTGGAGGATATAACGGCAGGGATAGATTATCTAGTGTTGAAGTGTATGACGCTCTTCTGAAAAAATGGAGTCTGGTAACTCCTATGATATGTAAAAGAAGGTTTGTATATATATTTACATTATACAGCCATATTTACATTATAAGCCGCTCTGCTAACCAGAACTAACCATGACCGACTAGAACTTAGGGCTTTTGGATTTGTCTAAATTATTTGTAGAATTTATAAATCAAATTTTAACAACATATTAAAAAAACCTGGGGAATACATAATTACACTTAAAAAAATTATACCTTCTACCAAATCAAAAATTATAAAAATTTTGTTAATAACTTCCATGTAGGGATAATTTAGACAAATTTAAAAGCCCTAAGTTCTAGTCGGTCATGGTTAGTTCTGGTTAGCAAAGCTGCTTTTTATTTTCCCCAATTACATATCAGACGTAAAAATGCGGAGACGTATTAGATAAGACCCATGATTTGCTTTTTTTTAAGTTAAATGCATTATTTAGAAAAAGCCTACTTTTTAAATAATGCGTCGAGTCTCTGTATAAAGCATGTTTTATGTGTCAACACTGTCAAGAAGCTCGTGAGCCGGGGTATCTTTAGGCGCGAGTAGCGGACGCTGTTTGATGAGTAGTTTTTTTAAAACTGCAGTTTAAATATATTGCAGTGATACTTTGAACGGCGAGATAAAATATAATAATGTGGTTATGCCTTATTAATTATTATTTTTATTGTTTAAAATGTCATTATAACGTATTGCTTCTGTTTATGTCAATTATATTAAATTTAAGGATCTATTATCAAATCTAGAACATAGTCATCGTTCATCGTGCTCTTGTTATGCTTCAAAATAACTAACTGTTCTAATAATAATAATAATAACAAAAATATGCTGTAATAATGGCTTCTTATTCTTAGAAACAGTTGTAAAAAATAAGAACTTGTCCAGTAAAAATTAATTTAATTATGAACACTTTAATTTTGGTACTGTTAGAAAATTGTTGTAATAAAAACTTTGGGTAAATAAAAGTATGGCAAAATTGGGAAGCATTTTGACCTGTGACAGACTGGGAATGCCCTCAGACATAATGCCTACAGCAGCCAATTACAACCGGCCCTACAGTGTAGTCTACCCACAAAGGGAGGACTAGAGTCGAAAAACGACCGACCTGCTCCGGTCTGACATCTGTTGGTACACTGATGGCTCCAAAACCAAGGACGGTGTTGGAGCTGGAATATATGGACAGAGGCCGAGGGCAGAGTTTTCCTTTAGCCTGGGCACTCTCGCAACCATATTTCAAGCGGAGGTATTTGCTATTGAGATGTGTGCTAGATCGCTGGTTGATCGGCACTGCACACGTAAGACAGTTAAAATATTCTCCGATAGTCAAGCAGCTCTTAAGTCTCTTGAATCCAGCCGGTGCAATTCGAAAACCCGAATTGCAGATGGTGACCAAACTGTCAAAATAGGTTACACTATGGAACCCTGAACACACGGCCTAGAGGGGCGGAAACAAAATTCACAGGGCCGGAACCGGTCATCGGTATATCTTATGGAACGGCTAAGCAGTTCATATCAGCTTGGACATAAAGAGAAAATCTTCGGTACTGGCATGGACTTCCGGGTCTCAGACACTCGAAGGGCTTCATAAGCCCACCGAACCAACAATGTACTGTCAAACTACTGCAGCAATCAAGGGTACACCTTAAAACTCTAGTGGGACTGTACACAGCACACTGCAGATTGAAATACCACATGCACAAGATCGGCCTAGCGGAAGACGCCGAGTGCCGCATGTGCATGGAGGGGGATGAATCGGCAGAACACATACTGCGTTCGTGCCCGTCAATGGCACGACTAAGATTCGCAATCCTCGGCAATGACACCTTGTTGCCGGGGGAGGTGAAAGATCTCCCTCCCAACAGGATCATCAGATTTATTAGTAGTCTGGACCTGGTGGGAGAAATATAAAAGGGTGTGAGCCACAATAGACCGATCGGTCGCGGTGGAAGGGTGTTATACCCACTCACTTTAAACCTACCTACCTACCTACTTACCTACCTACATTATTTTCTTTATATTTAATGTTAAAAAAAGGACGCGTTTAAAAAATTTACATGAAAAGAAACTCTAGTTACACAAATGGGTTTTTAAATAGAATTTTTATGAAAACGCTTAAATTATTGTAAATAAACTGACATTTTTTCTTAAATAAATAAAGTCAATTGACTAAAACTAACTGGTTTTTTTTTTGTACAGTGCATTGGGAGCCACAGCTTTAGGAGATATAATTTATGTGTGTGGAGGATATGATGGTGTCACCTCATTGAATTCTGTTGAAAGGTACCATCCGAGTACAAATTCCTGGTGTTCTTTGGCTCCAATGAATAAATCAAGAAGTGCTGGTGCAGTTATTGCTTGTCAAGGTATCTGTTTAAAACTAATTTAAATTATAGATAATACAGCCCCAAAAAAAATAAAGGTCTGAAAGACTTGACCATTGTATATTTATGTTTTTGGTATCGCTGAATCCAAATCGGGGTCAATTTGACCCTATTAGGTCAGGATCAAGGGCATTTCAAGGTTAAATCTGCAAAATTAATTGCAATCAAATTTGAAGAGTGTTTTTTATGTTTTTGGGGTCGCTGAATATGAATCCGTGGTCAGTTTGACCCCATCTGGTCATGGTCAAGAGATATTTTAAGGTCAAATCTGCATAATTATAGTTTTACAGATTTGACCACGGATTCGTATTCAGCGACCTCAACCCTGCGCAACATACTCTAGGTAACGTAAAGGCCTAATATATGTTGCTACAACCTTAAACACCTGTTTTTTTTTTCTGTTAAAACTAATATTGTATAGTTGGATCATTTTTAAAATGAAAATTCGGCGCTCTTTGAAAAGAAAAAAAAAACATAAAAAGTAGCAAAAAAGATTTGGTTTAAACTGCGGCTGTCTTTGCTTTTTATAATGTGCCGCTTCCCGCACGTGTATGTGATAATAGACTATATAAAAAGCAAAGGCGACCGACAATACTACTTTTTATGTTTTTCTTTCTTATCAAAAGGCACCGAATTTATATTTTAAAAATGATCCAACTATACATTATTAATTTATTTAGGTAATATTTACGCACTTGGAGGACATGATGGGCTCTCGATATTTGATTCAGTGGAAAGGTACAATCCGGCTACCAATACTTGGACTGAAGCGCCTCCTATGCTTACGAAAAGGTAACAAAGTGTTAAGGTAGGTCCTCATGTGCGGAACACCGGAATGGAAGTGTCAAATTTATTTAATTTTATTGCTAAGGTTATAATTTAAATAAGCCTATCAAATTTACGAAATTTGACGGTTCCGTTCCGGTTTTCCGCACATAAGAACCTACAGTTAATTTTATGCAAGCCATACCACTGTTGCAATCCGGTAATATATTTATTTAAATTAGAACAAAATCGGTATTTTAAAATACTTTTTTTTAGGTGTCGATTGGGAGTAGCTATGTTAGGAGGCAAACTCTATGCTTGTGGTGGGTATGATGGTAGTTCCTTTTTACAGACTGTAGAAATGTACGATCCGAGAACGAACAAGTAAGTACTGAGCAAACAAATATAAACAGAAAGATTTAATTTATTACAAAATGCATTAGTCATTAGTACATTGTCAAGAATAACTTATCATACCTACGGTGGAGTGACGAACTCGTTGTTAAAGTTACAATGACTTAACAACGAACTAAATTAACAAAGAGTGAAAATTCTAAAATATTCAATGCCAACTGGTTGTCAACAAATAATTTGGTTCAGAATTTTGTGCTTAAAATCGATTAAGCATAAATAATAATAATGAAATTAATTACCTTGGACAAAATATGCAAAAATAGGTTTGGCACTGTAACATAGTAATTTTATATATTTTCTTCAAAAATAAGCAGTAGAATAGACAGCTCAAGTAACCAATACTGTAGGACGTTGTTGTTTTACAGGTTCTTTAATATAATTCATGCTTGTAACAAAATATACTCTGATGTAATACTACTTAAATTTATCAATAACATGTAATAGGCAGGTCAATACTAACCCTATGGGCGCCGTAACTTAAGGGGTGTGTAAAAAGTGTTGTTTTTCTTAAAACATCTGTAGAATATTTAGGCGTTATTATACTTTCTTGGTAGAGTATAACCTAGTATTAGAAAAGCCAAAATGCACTTGTACAAACAGTTGCTCCCGGGATGTGAAAGATGTGCGAAAATTTTTAGAATACCTTCGTAGGTTTATAGAGAACTTTGCAACTTTACCTCAATTGCTATATTGTTACGTAAAGAATAAACATTTGAATGGATACAAGAGATTAAAGAAAATCACGGAACAAACAACAAATGCTGTCAATAAAAAGTGAGTTAAAGTGAGACAAACTGGTTCAAGGTCCCTTTGAGATAACCCATTGTCTACCAAATGAGAGGTATGCTCTTAGGCAAAAAGGCAGTCGGGCGCCGTAACTTAACGAACGTTAACATGAGAAATTTTTAAATATGCTTAAATCTACATATCTTAATTAATAAATTCGAAAAAGATGAATGCACATCCCGAGTAAAGCCGGAGTCCGATTTCCGACGATCCGATGTACGAAATTTTTTTAATTTTGTGTCGGAAAACTTGCATGTCTCATTGATCCGAAATTTAAACAAAATAAAAAAGAAGAGCATTTTTATCGTAAAACTGTAACGAAAAGAATAGGAAATAACAATAACCCAACTAAAATTTCTTTAATTTCAATTTTGTGATTTACGTTTTCTACCGCTCGCGGACTCAAACACTTCCATTATATTATTTCTGTAAATGCTTATCAGAACGTAAGTACATAACAAATATTACGTGAAGATTTATATTTTGTTATTTTGAATTTTAGTACATTGTCATTTTAGATTAATTCAATACGAGTTGTCCACAATTTGTTTTTCGTAATTGCATTGATATGCTTTGTTAAACCGATTTTAAAATTGAATTATATTTTTAGTACAATCATTGGAATTTCACTCAATATTCAAGTAATATAAATAATGTCTAGAAATTTAGCGATTTAAAACATACATTTTACACAAGTTTAAATTATTGCTTGACTTCGGTTAAAATTTAAAATTTATTATTTTGTAAAATTGGAACGCCAAAATGTGACAATAAAGTACTTTCGGATGATCGAAGATGTCAAATCGGACTCATAAAAAGGCTTAAGATTAATTTAACTCCATTCGCGTCGGCTGATTTTAAGAATATTGGATGAGCAAGGCGAAAATGTTTGACCATAACCTACTATGGTGATCGGTGATTAAAGTCGGACGCTAAATCGGCTAAGTCCCCTTTATAACCCAAAATGTGATAAAGGTTGTTTTAATTTTAAAATTAAATATTTAAGTGCTATTTTATAATAAATTCAAATAATATTCAACAGGACTAAGATACAATTTTTATTTATTTATTTATTTCCATAAACATAATATAGAGGAAAAAAGCGGAACAAAAAACAAACAAATTAACCGAACAAAGAAAAATTAAATGTAGGTCAACGGGAACTTAATTTACCAAAATAATTTTATTTATAACCGCAATGAAATATTAAAAAACAGTTTTAAGAATTTCAATACCTAGGCCCTAGGACACCAATTGGTTTATAGCCCTGGGGGCCAAAATTGATAAGAACGGCCCAAGGGTAATAAACTTAACAAGGAGTGCTCGATCCCATTTAAGCCCATATACGGCAATTTAAATGTCAATTCGGTATTTGTGACGTAATCCGTTTGCCTGTTTGTTTTGTTTACAAGTGGTATAAAGTCTTAATTTTTTAAAATATTATATATTACTGTTCTAATAGTAAGTTCATATCCAAAATAGTTTTTAAAAGTTGAATATTTAACAAAAATTAATAAAATAAATCTACCTTCTGGGCTTAAAATGGCAAACGGATGACGTCCAAACATAACCTATATCTGCGGACAAATAGTAAAAATCGAGCACTCCTTGTTAAGTTTACTCCCCTTGAGAACGGCCCTGGTAATAGGCATGAATTATAGTAAAAAAAAAAACTAATAAAAACCCAAAATTTAAGAAGTGATGCAGTATTGGTCACTTGAGCTATCTATCCTACTGCTTGTTTTCGAATAAAATATATAAAATTACCTCGTTAGCGTGCCAAACCGAGTTTTTTATATTCTGTGCAAGATAATTAGTTTTTTTTATTTTTTCCTTTATATTTAACGGATTTCAAACGCAAAATTCTGAACTAAATTATTTTTGACAACTAGTTAACATCTAAGCTATGCCCTGTTGCCAAGAGTTTTTACTTTTACCTTTTTGTTATTTTAACCCATGGTTAAAAAGTTTGTTGTTAAATTTAACAAGTTCGTTACTTGGCCATTAGTAGAGCAAGGAAAAAGATGAAATAAAATTGTTAATTTTATGATTTCAGATGGACCTATGTGGCACCGATGAACGCACAACGGAGCAGGGTAGCTCTAACGGCGAATATGGGGAAATTATGGGCGGTGGGAGGTTATGATGGTATTTCAAACCTTGTTACGGTTGAAGTGTATGATCCTAAAAAAGATGAATGGCAGTATGCGGCGGACATGATTGCCCATGAGGGAGGTGTCGGTCTGGGAGTTATTTCAGTTCCATAGGTTTTGAATTTACGTAGATTATGGTTTTATTTTTAGTATAATTAGTGATATTTTATTTTTCTATGGTTTGTGATTTTTTTCGATTTTTTTTTGTTTATTTTGGATCTCTTTTTGGGCAAAATATTTATATAAATGTTTTTAAAAAATAGACACTATGGTTAAAAACATTTTGCGTGCTATCCAAACTATTGTTATTAAGTTATTTTTACTAGTAAGAATACTGGTAATTTAAAATGTTTCAAAACATTTTCTTTAAGATTATTAAGATCCTGAAATTTATTGTGTATAATACAAAATAACTATACTAAATTTAATTTGAATAGTTATTTAAATATTCTATGAACACTATAGTATTTAATCTTATAAGATTTTTTTTGTAAAATTATAGTCTGTACAAGGCTATCCAACAAGAACTTCACAAGGGTATTTTAGTGACTTGCCCCGCATTTAAAAAAAAAAGTGTAAACAGCCATCTTGTGTATTTTTTTCGTTAGAATCGTAAAGAACGCTTAAGAAAATGATTTGAACTAAAATAAAAGAATTGCAACAAAATAAAAGTTTTCTACTGGTTCGTTTTTGAAAGTATTTTTTATCTGGTTTTATTTTTGGTAACAACGGAATTCATTCAATTATACAGGGTGCCAGAGATTCGAGTGCATGCATGGGGATCTCGTAAACCGTAAGAGATACGAAGTCGGTTAAATTATTGCAAAGTTGCGCATTTAGGTGCCTAACAACATGACGTTTAGAAAGTTGTAAAATTCCGAGTACTTCCGGAGATATTCGAGAAAAAACCGAAATTTGCCGATTTTGTTTTTATTTTTTTCTGATGTTATTTAAAGAGATATGGAAAAACAACAGACACTTTCTTATGGCCACTTTTTAAGCTCTACAAAACAGCGTTGACGTTGAGAGATTTTCCGTACGACGTTTCGTTTTCGTTAAACCATCATGAACTTTATTTTTTTAAATACGATACTCAATTGTGTATTGCATTTTTTTGAAGCAGTTATAATCCCAAATACAATGATGTATAACACTTAATATTTTTCGGTTAAATAAACATATTTTCCATAAGAGACAATGAGTTAGACAAGGAACGCACATCATTTCTTATAGGGGCGTTCCATATTTGTTAATAAATATTAAATGTTATACATTTTTGTAATTTGAATAATAAGAGGTTGAAAAAAATTAAATAAAAAACCCAGGTCCGTATTTAAAAAATAAAGTTAATGATGGTTTAACAAAAACGAAACGTCGTACAGAAAATCTTTCAACGCTGTTTTGTAGAGCTTAAAAAGTGGCCATTAGAAAGTGTCTTTTGTTTTTTCATATCTCTTTAAATAACGTCAAAAATAAAATAAAAATGAAATCGGCAAATTTCGGTTTTTCCCGGATATCTCCGGAAGTACTCGGAATTTTGCAACTTACTAAAGTGGACTTGGTAAGTTACGCAAATACACAACTTTGCCATAATTTAACCGACTTCGTATCTCTTACGGTTTCCGAGATACCCATGCATGCACTCGAATCTGTGGCACAGCGAATTTTTATGTTATGACATTTTTTCTATTTTCTAATTTAAAAGGCAAATTTTACATATAAATTAAATTAATTCTGTTGTTACTAAAAACGAATACGAACTTATTTTTATTGAACCTTATCGCAAAAAATGAAAGCTTTTTTAAAACGAATCAATAAGTAAGGTGTTCTATTAAGACGATGATAATTTTATGTTGTATCTCTTTTTTTAAATTCAAAGTTTCCAATTTTTTTGGAATCGTGAAAAGTCACAAATATGGCCCTATTTAGCCCTCCTTGTATTAAACTTTTTTCCAGCCTTTATAACAAGAATTTTTAGAGCTGGTTAAAAAAATATTTATTAAAAATCATCTATTTTGTAAATTAGATTTTTAAACCAGCATTTAAGAAAAATGTATTATTTGCTTTGTTGTCCTATAACTCCACAGGCAGTGGACGAATAATTTTTTTATTATTTGTCCACACATAAAGAACTTGCATATTTGGGTTTTATTGAACATTATTGTTATTTTATGGCTATAAGGAAGGTAAATGGCCAATTTTACTTTAAGCTATTTTTTTTACTTTATTTTATGACACACAGGGTGTCCCAACTCTATTTAGACACTAAATATTTCTGCCCCTGTACACAATACAAAAAAAAAACTTAAAATAAAAAATAATAGTTTTGGTAAATATACAGGGTGTTTCAAAAACAGAGTTTTTATTGTTTTTTTAATGGATGTATATTTTGCCAAATTTTCACACTACATTCAATTCTACATCAAAAATATCAATTACACTATACGTCAGTTATTGCTGGTTTTTTAGATAACTAAGTAACTAATAAAGGAACTAAATAGGTCACTCTGACACTGAAAAAATTCTTTTAAAAAAATGATGACAGAAAATAGTATGGTCAGCAGTTTAAACATTTACTCTAGGAAGTTATGTTAATTGTTTTTATTCTTTAATCGTTTTTAATTATTACATCAGTAAAACAGATAATACTACCATTAAAGACCTTGGTGCAAAAACCGGCCAAGTCCACTTCTCGCCAAAACTGCGTTTTTCCACTGGGTTTTAATTTAAAGCATTCTTAATCGATTGGTGCAATCAGACAAGTCCGACGTATATTAATTGTTTGAAATGCTTAAGCCTATACCTAAAGTCCAAAATTTCTGTCAGTGACTTATTTAATACCGGCCACCCAACCGACGAAGCAGCTAAAAAAAAATCTAACAGGAGTAAATGATTTTTAAGCCTATGATATACTTTTCCGCTCAAATAATAGTGAACCGGCCAAAAGTTTTATTGCCACGTTGTCATAATTCGCGAGAATAAGTTACCAGCCAGCGATCGCATTTAAAATAGCACGCCAATATGTATTGAAATCATTGTTATCCAGAAGACAATAAATCTGGCAACACACATCCCTTAGTTTACAACTTTAACAGACTCGAAAATAAGCGTATCGACAGGGTTTTCGTGCTGTTCGATGATTTTATTTAGTTATTATTGATTATGGAAAGATTTTGTAAGTTTAAATTTTAATTGCTATACAGGGTATTTTCTAAATATTGTAGATTTCTAGTTTTCGTAGTATATAGATATTGTTTTGTGCCAATTTTATTATAGTTTATTTTATTTAGTGTATATAATTGTATATAAAGATTTATTGTTGTTAAGTGCTTTTAATTCAGTAAACTTAAACATAAATCAGAAGTTGTTTTTTTGGCCGTCTCACATAGTATTTCAAAAGAATAATAATTAAATTTTTTAATTAAATTTTACGACATATTTCTTTAAATTCTGTCATTTGCACAAAAACATATTTAAAAAACTCATACTATTTTAATATTTTAAAAAAATCATTCAAAAAGTACGAAAAAAAAACTTTATTTTCAATAAAAAGTAGGTATAAGGTTTAAGTCCAAATTCAACTGAAAATTCTAAAAATGTTGACCTGTTGCCAAGTTGTAATAGTTTTCTTTATGACATTGTTATAAGGTATGCGGATCTTGCTTCGCTCGGCCAGCAATGTTTGGTCAAAAATATCCACTAAATATGGAACTCGAAAGACCCGAAATAGTTATTGGATTCTACAAGCTGATGATTTCAGGACTTTCGTGTTCCTTATATAGTGGATATTTTTGATGAAGCAATGCGTGCAAATATCGTATTTAATATTGAATTTGCAAGATCGGTGGTGAATTGGCAAGTCGGTGTAACTTGGATTGTCTATCGTTCTGTTTTTACGCCTTTTTTAATTTATGTTAAGACTGAAATTTTATTATTTTTTTCATGTAGCAAAATAAAATTGGAGAAGGTAAAAAGAAAGTAAAAAATGTAATTTTTTTGGAAAAACTATGAGAAATCGCCAAAAAAACACTAATTTGTGTTTTATGACCACAAAATAGGAGGTGTGAAAAATTTAGCAAAAAAAATTACAATTTTCATTAATCCGAATAATAACCAAAATAATATAGGCTTGTTACTAATTTAAAGGGTTGATGAAAATGTGAGAAAATAACTTTTGCTTGTAAAAATATTTTCATGATTTGACGAAATTTTATCATTTATTTTCTGAAATGCACACGCCACTGGAATTGATTCCCCTGACGCCGCACAACCCGGGGCACTCTAAAGGCGAGCGATGCGTTATTGACAGAAATTTTGGACTTGAAGTATAGTCGTCCACTGGAAGCGAAAACAAGCAGCTACGAGCTCACGCGATAGAGCGTCAACAAGCGGCTATAAGACAAGAATTTGTCAGAGGCGCCGCTGCTCACACTGTTCAGTAGCGACAAAGTAGCGAAGTAGAGTATACATGTTTGCTTTCATTGTATTTCTTTCGTTTTGTGTTTATTATTGCAATTTAAAATGGATGCAGAAGATGCATATTTCTTAGAAATTCCTTATTACAGTTTAATAGGGCGTCAAAGAGTCCAAAAAGGACGAGAGGCGAATACGAATGGACCGCGATAATAAGTTTTTCGGTCTCTTCCATTTTTACAATGGCAACAAAATGTCAAAACTATACAAATAAAAATAACCAAAGCAACCTAGCTACTTGATGTTCGCAGAATAAATATAAAATAATCGCGCGGCTACGAGCGAAAATCCCATCCTGAGGGGATCTGCCGCGCAAGTAAGTTTACGCTCGTAGCCGCCCTTTAAAAGTTGCCTGCAATGGACGAGGGTACTATTGAAAAGCAATAGTTAGCCGCACATAGCCGCATGTTGACACTCGTGTCGCGTGAGCTCGTAGGCGCTTGTTTTCGCTTCCAGGGGACGACCAGCCTGACGGACTTAGCTGACCATACCTTCTGGGGCAAAAACCAGTTTTATCCAGTTATGTTTTTCGATTTCCACAAATTTTGATTTTAGGACTTGGCCGTTTTTGCACCAAGGTCGTTATCTCAAAAACCAGCATTAATTGACCTATAGTGTTTTATAGATTTTTGATGTAAAATTGAATAGGGACCAAATGTGGGAAAATATACAAGGCGTTCTATTTAAAAAAACGTACTTAATAATGAAAACTCTGTTTTCGAGACATCCTGTATATTTACCAATATTGTTAATAAAATTAGCGTTAACAAACACATATTTTTTATTTTAAGTTTTTTTTTGTATTATGTATAGGAGCAGAATTATTTAGTGTATAGAGTTGGGACACCCTGTATACGTAAAAAACCAAAAGTTGAAATTAGTTCATGTTATAAGTTGGTGCAAAACTTAAGCCTTAAGCCAATTTAAAAGGCAGTGGATATTTTTCCACACAGTGGATGAAAAATAATTAATTTTTACCATTTTTGTTTGGAAATTAAACGATTAATGAGTTAAATTCTGAAAGAAAAGAGTTTGAGTGTTCATTGGAAAATTTAGTTAATCATAAAAACCATGAACGAGTTATATTTGTTCAATTATCAATAATGTTCAATAATACACAACACACAAGTTTATTATGTGTGGACGAATAATAGTTTTAACTGATTGTCCACACATTTGTGGACGAACATTAAAAAATATTATTCATTTAGGACGAATACCCACCGCCATTTCATAATATATTTTAGGTTTAGGTTAAACAAGATAGATTTAATTCATCGTGCTAGTCATAGATCTGAACAATCTTAAAATAAACTCTTAAGACTGGAAATTTGCCATTTTGTTTTCTCAAATAAAAATTGAAAAGGTAGAATTTTTCAAAATTTTTACATTTTAAGCGCTAGCGGCTAGGTCTCGTTAGTTTTAGAAAAATAGATTAATAATAATGTAGTTGTAAATATAATTTAGTATAGTAAATCTTTATTTTTAGTATTATTCTAGTGTCTGTGGCTAAGATTGTAATAAGTAAAACAGTCAAGTAAAATAGTCCTTCAGTATCTTTGTATCTTATGCAGGTAACTAACTACTAACTAAAGATTCAAAGCATCTTTCAATTTTAAGTTTACGAGTACAGTCGTTACTATGATTTTCTCTTTGACATCCTATATTTTTACCTATTTCTGTTTAAAATAAAACAGGAATTCTTTATTTAAAGATGATTCCTAAATTGATTTTAAATGTAATATACACTTTGTTGTGTAAATGTTGATTTTTATTCTGTTGCTCAAAAATATTAATAGGTATTACTATGTAATTTAGAATTACAAGGTTTAAATGGGTTTTATTTTTCATACGTTATTTTAAAATATAAACAACGGACATTGATTTTTTTACGAATTTAGACGTAAAGCAATTCACAAATTGTTTAAATTTAAATTCCGCTAAATCAAGCGGGCGTCCATCAGGAGAAAATACGTTCACACGGTGCTATATAAATGAACACTGTTGCTTAAGCTATAATAATGGCAAAAGTAATTATTAATTATTTTTGCGGGAAATAGGCAAAACTCCTTATTATAATGATAATTTAAACATTTTTTGCCGTTTAATAAAATAATCTTAATTATGTCAAGTTTTTACTTTTTATTTATATGTCTTTGTATGCCTGTCTGTTTAAAATTACACATGAAGCCTCCAAATTTGACAAAAAAAAATGTTATGAAAAGAATGAACACTTTGTTAAAGGTCAGTTAAGTGGATGGAAGTAAAAAGAAATTATACGCTTGACAAATATTTTAAGACATTTATATAAACACACCTGAAAAAACGTCAGTAAAACACAGCGCAAAAAACAACAACACAATATGCAAGACATCAAATAAATATAAAAGGTATTTAACTCTGGAAAACTAGTCATTAATGTATTGTTAAACTGTAGAAAAGAATCAATCGGAACGTTCGATTTCTCAATAATAAATAAATATTAATTTTTGTTATATAATAAATTCCAGCATTTCTTGTTATATGAAGATGTCACAAAATAAAAAAATTATTTAAAAAATTCTAAATCATATTTAACATCGCGTATCCCATTAACTACAAATATATTTTTTAATCAAATTTTAATTCTCCAATGTAAAAATTTACAGAATTAAAATATTAGTATTATACAGCAAAAAAAAAGGTAAATTATCTTGATTACAACGAATTTGGCCTATTTCCCACAGAAATAATTCCTTATTACTGTTTTCATTGTTAAAGCTTTGGCAACAGTGTTTGTTTATATAGCAGCGTGTAAACGTATTTCTCCCGATGGACGCTCGCTCCAGTAAGCGAACGTCCATACCTATTACCAAAAATTTAGCATTGTTTTGTGGGTCTATAGTGAAACTACAATTGTCTTTGATTGTGGTAAGAAAATAAACAAATTGAATATCTATTCAGAACCTAATAAGGTTCTTTATTTAAAGATGATTAACCAAATTGAGATTCTTGCAACCATTTTGTATTATTACACTTTTTTTAATATTGTTGTTTTAAATTCTGTAATGCTCAAAATATATTAATAGGCTATTGATTATGTAATTTAGAACTACAAGGTTAAATGGGTTTTATTGTTTCATACGTTCAATTGACCTTAAAATATAAAAAAACCGCGGAGCACTTTGCAGTTTTTTAATTTTAACCCGAATTCTATGCACTTTTAGTAAACATACTTTCACAGAAGAGTTGTTTAAAATTAAACTTCCTATAGAAATGTCACCTTCTAAAGCCTCAAAAAAATATATTTTTTGGAAAAATATATTCAAAACATGAAGCAAAAAAACTGAAAAATGCAATTTTTTTATTTTTCAAATTTGGCCCCATAATTTGTTTTTACGTAAATTTGGGTATACGTATTGACGCATAGGAAAAAAACTGTAATATGTTCTTTAAAACGAATTTCAGTAAAAGTCTTTATGATTTGTATTAACCGAGATATGGTTTTTCAAAGTTGGCGACTATCATTTTCTAAATAATTTTTTAAAAAGTTTTTTTGGTATATACAATATGACGTGAAAAAGAAAGACTATTTTTTTAAAATTTAAAACGAAGCCTGAGAAAACTATGTAGGACTAACAGTAACAGATATTTTTAAAAAATGTTTTCTAATTTTCACCGCCTTTTCTTGAATTTTAAAATTTTATCAGTAAACTACTTCTCCCTATTTTTGCCACCTTTTTCACTGCAATTCTAAGTAGTAAGTATGTTTTTATAAAAAAATATACAAACTATTTTATATTAATATTATGACATCATTATTTTATAAAAAAAAATTACGCAGGATTGAAAAATAGAAATTAAATTAAATTCTTATAAGAAAATCTCTTACTATTTATTTGTTTTGCTAACAAAACTTCTTATAAATATATATTTAAATATCAAAATTATTTAAAAGATTTTCAATATTGGTATCAAATTCTTCGTCAGCATCTTCTTGAACATCTACTTCTGCTAATGCAGTCACATCAGGGTTCTTAAAATTGAAGCTCATACATTTTTTGCAGAACATGAAGCAGTTTAATCCCAACTTCCTGTAGCCAGAGTTTCCTTTACATCTTTTGGACCTCCACAGGCCTAAGCAAACCCTGTGGAAGTTTTAATAATGAAAATGGTATTCATGTTTCCAACTTTTCGAACCTTAGTTGAGAGAAGCCAACTTTAAAATTCTTTTCATATTAACACCATTTTAAAGGTCATAAAATAAGCTTTCTTTTTTATGCCCTATTCTATATACCTGAATCCACCGGAAAAAAATATTAAAAATTGGAAAAAAACGACGAGAGTAGTTAATTTAATTAAATTAATCTCAATTACTGTAAATCTTAGACTTGTACCAAAAACCGTTTTAAAGAAAATTATAACACCTTTCTTTTCTGTAGAACAATATCTATACCTAAATTCACATGAGAAAAGGTGAGGCAAAATTTGAAAAAAAACGTTTTTTGCTTGGTTTTTTGTCAAAAAATATTTTGTTTGCCTTTAGAAGGTGACCTCTAAGCATGCCCCATTTAAAATTATGAAAAAACGCAATGTGCTACCATGCGGTTTTTTTAAATTTAAGGGCCAATTAAAGATATGAAACAATAACACCCCTTTAACGTTGTATTTTCTTTTACCTATCTTTTTTTTAACATAGTCACCAGTTTTGAGCCACCTATATAATATAATAATTATAGTGCAGATATGAATATATCATATATAGGTATTTAAGTATGTTTTAATGCTGCAGGTTAGCTAATTTTTTTATTCAAAGGGGGTTTTGAAATTTAAGTTAATTTTGATAATTTATTGTTATTAGGAGCTTATTTTAATAAAGAATTATTTTTTAATGATTGTGCTTTTAATTATCCATCATGATCTCTGATCCCAGTTATAATAAAACATGGAATAACGAGTATTATTAAATTTAATAGAGGCAATTCTCTCGGTAACGTCATGCGCAAACCAAACACATTTTGAAACGACTGTGTATCATATAAAGTCTGGCTGTTTAATCTGATACTCGAAAAGAATGCGGATCGGTGTCTTACTACGTTGCCGTTAGTTTTTGTTAAACAATTAGAATGGTACAAAAATAGATACAAACCCATTATATTTCAAATAAAAATAAAAATCTTCGTTTAGTGGCTGAACATTTATTTTGTACGCCTATTGTACTTAGTTCCAAGAAAAACTTTATTTTTTACAATATTTAAATAAAAAAGGACTTATCCTAATAAATATTTGGCAATGCGGGTAATTCACTTATTTTCGATGGTATTCGCGGAGGAAACCATGCAAAGTATTTCTTTGTCCTTATTAGGTAATAGAAAAATAATTAAATATCAAAAAAATGTGTTCTAATAAGCTTAAAATATAGACAAATTTGGTTACTGAGGCATTATATGATAATTAACTCCATGATTTTGAATGATTATTTTAATTATAAAACCTACGTCAAAAGAAATATTAAATTAGTCTAAATTAAATGCTTATATGATACCGCTTATTCTTCTCATGTCTTGTCGGTGATTTGATAAACGCTTCGGCCATTGCATGAAAGCGTGGTTCGTGATTTACTGACCTTCCGATTTTTTATTGTAATGAATTCAAATCTTAGAAATAAACATCTAAATAGCAAGCCAAAGAAATGGTGGTAAATATTTTAAACGTATGCAAAGAAGAAAGCATCAATAATCAATTTAAATTACCACTTAAAAGACGAAGATTTCCCTTTATCGTCATCTGCAAAGAGATCCCGATTAACCATTAAAGACAAAATAGACGAGGTCGATTTTGGAATTATTAGGAGACTTATTCAAACATTTTATGTTGCATGGAAAGTAGTTCCTACTCTAAGGAAACTCCTTCAGAAAATCAAAGAGAACATGGAATTTCCTTATGGAAGAGACACTTTAAGAAGATTATTAAAACAAAATGGATTTTATTTCAAATAGTGCCAAAATAAAAGAAACATTTTAGCAGAGAGGCCCAATATATTACACTGGCGTTATAAATATTTAAGGGAAATCAAAAAATATCGCCAAGAAGGCCGAAATATCATTTTTATTGACGAACCTTGGGTCGATAATGATCTTACCTTTAGAAAATGTTGGCAAAGTCAGGATGTTTTTGGTATAATAAAAAACATCGGTTCAACAGGTATGATAATATTATTAACCTCCACATATAATTTTACATTTATCATTTTTTTCCCTATATTTTGAACAATCACAAGCCATATTTTTTATGTCAAAAAGGCCCTAAAAAATAATGTTTTGCACATGAACAAGAAAATCACTTAATTCAGACAATAAGCGTACTAAATATTAATCGTTTTTCTAATTTAAAGTTTTAAAAAATTTGAATATTTTATTTCCAGGTTAAAAGCACTTATGTAAAACACCCTAGTTTGACAGTAGGGCTTGTATAATATTCATACTTTTTTAGAAGCACTTTGTTTTTGAATTTCAGGTAGACTTGTAATTGTTCATGCTGGGTCAGAAAATGGCTTTGTACCAAATGCTTCTCTGCTTTTAAAGCAGGCCAAGCCAGTGGAGATTACCACGGCCAAATAAATCAAGTTAATTTTATGAAGTGGTTAGAGCAGAATCTTCTTCCAAATATCTCTCCGAATTCTGTAGTGGTTATGGATAATGCTCCATACCACTCAGTTCAAGAAGATAAACTTCCTACCAAGTCTTCTTTGAAGCAACATATGATTTCCTGGTTGGAGAAAAAATGTATTCCGCATGATCCAAAGAGTCGAAAATGGGAATTATTTAAATTAATTCAAGTACATAAAACGTCAAATGACAAAAAAATTCGTAGTTGATAGAGTCATCAGGGATCACGGCCATATTCCTCTTACGGCCGAGTGATGATCGCGTTGTTAAATTTAGCAATGGACTTAGCAATTGTTAAAAGTTAACAACGGTTTAGAATGTTTAACAAAACGTCATTGTCAGTGTTATTCAATGATTTTAGTAGACAGCCTGTCAAAATCTGACATGTTGTTAAACATTCTAAACCGTTGTTGTTGTTAACTTTTAACAATTACCCAGTCCATTGCTAAATTTAACAATGCGATCATCACTCGGCCGTTAGATTACCAATTTATATGTGCATACTAAATCCTATTGAACTTGCTTGGGCCCAATTAAAACGTTTCATTAGATACGGAAAGGGTCAAATTAAATCAGCCAAACTATACCTATTTGAAAACCAATGCGGTAACAATTAAAACAATATTTGGTCAAATGGTTTAATGTTTCTCTTTTTACAGTATGATGATGCTTTTACAAATCCTCTAAGCGAATTTATATTACAATATTATTATTACAAATATTAATACTATACAATAGTGTATTTACAAAAATTTTAAGAATGGTGTTTTATGTACAAACTAAAATTACAAATTTGTCGAAGAGCCGTTTTACACATACAAGTTTAGTGAAATTATCATAAATAATTATCTGCAAAATTTTGATGGGGACTTTTAAATAATTCTTAGTAATAGTGCATTAATTTGTGTTTGATACTTTGGGTAGATTTAAGTAAAAATATTGCTTTATTTTATAAGCTACTTTACGTATATTTAAGTGAAAGTATTGCTATAATTTATATGATACTCAGTGAGCACAAACGCTAATTTTGAAGACAGTCGCCAATGGATTAACATAACATATCCTGGAAAAGTATAAGATTTATAAATATATACTGGATACTGCTCTGTTTATGGCTCCGCTGCAAAGCAATTGCCATATTTATAAATAAACAAAAATATTTTGTGGTTTTTAAGGTTAGGTTTATAGGCGTAAGTTGTTTTTCTTGGATTCTGCCTTAGTTGATTGTTTCATAGCTTATTTTTTATGAAAAAAAATATTAAGAGCAAAAGATCACAATGGACAGAAAAAGTGGTTACAAAAAGAACAAAAAGTGTACATTACCTCTTCTAAATATAAAAAGAAATCATGATTTACTGCAAATCTTAAATGATTTTGCGTCACTTAAGTTGCTCTTAAGTATTAACTGTCCCTTAAGTTTCAAATGTTTCTTGCACCAGCTGAAATTGGTTCTTAATGGTCCCTTAACTTTAAGTTTAGGATTTTCTGTACTTAATGATCCCTTAAGTGATTTGAAGTTGGAATTAATTATTTGTTTGTAATTTTACATAATTAGTTACAATTCTTGATTTTTACACTAAATTGGCAAACAATATTTCATACACAGACCTTTTAAAACCTATTATATTTATTTTACACCTTTTTCCATTTAATTCCAAAGCTTCACTTTCAAACGCCGCAACCATGTGTACATAGGGATATTTTTAGTAAACATGGCCGCGGCATTTAAAAGTAATACTTCCCAAGGAAAAAAGGTGTAAAAAAATATAAAAACAAGTTTTTAAAAGAGCTTATAATATATTGTGTTAAAATCAAAAATTGTGTGCAACAAGAAGAGGAAATAGAGTGAAAATTGGGTGAGTTCTGTTTAAAATTTTACAATTATGGAAAGAACTTCTAGGGTAATTTTCGAATGTGTAAAACAGCTTTAATGAATTTAAAAGATAATAAGAAACACATATACATAACAAGGTACTATTTGAATTTAATTTAAAATCATTTTAACAATACATCAAATCAATGAAGTTCCATTTACAGTGGGTTTTCCAAGGTATAAGTATTTGGTTCGTAATTTAAGAATTTATACTCACTAAATTTTACCTATTTTATCATACCTTATTATTTTTTGGCAATAAAATTTTTATTATTCTTAATATCATATTTTTCTTTTGGCACAGTATAATTAAAATCCGTAAAACGTAAAATAAGTTAATTTTGTATAACTAATTAAAAACAGTATTAAAAAAATGCAACAAATAATTCACAAGAATAAAACAATTTTTGTAATAATTTCTCAAACAATTTTTTACATTTGATCACATAGTCTTAATTTGTTAAATTAAGACTATATAGATGTTTAGAAACTAAGTTTTAATTTATCACATAAACTATAGTTTTATCTGGGAGTGAAAGTTTTGTCAAGTGCACAAAGGAAACAAATACTCTTAAACATACCAAGTATAGAACTATTGCTTAATCTCCTATTATTGTGTCTTTTTTAAAATCGTTTTCAGATAAAAATATACTCATTAGGAATGCTATATAAATTCAATTCCTTCATATTTTAAGTCTGAAATATAAGAATCTTCCAGTACAATTTCTCCTTTTATCGTAAATGCCGTAATGTAGGTCGCCGTTTTTCCTTCTAATTCTTCTGTTTTTAGTGCAACTATCACATGATCATTTGAGGTAGGCACAAATTTAAAACTTGAAAAACCTCTGGTGTTTATTGAGTTTAACTAAAAATACCAAGATAAAGTAATAATTAACATGTTTTGTTATACCTGCACAGTGTGATTTATATTTATGGTCAATCTGTTCAATCCTTGTTAAATTTGACTGTTAAGGACAACCTGTATAACATACCTGCACGACTGTAACATCATACATATTGCTGTCTGCTGATAAAAGAACATTACATCCTCTCCGCTCATCTGTTGATTCATTGTATTGCTCTTTACTACATCTTCTAGGTAAGAAAAACCATCTTCTATGAACATCTGACCAAACGCCGCTTTCATGAATCATATAGCCTGGCCAGTAGATTCCAATTGATTCCCGAAGTCTGTTGTATTCCTTTACCCAATTGATGTGGGTAACCTTTTACAGACAAAAATAATTTAAATTGGTTAGATTTGCAAATTAGGTTAACAGCTTTACTAAATCTAATAAAACACTTTTTTTAAAATCCTTTTTATTTATTTTTTTACTTTTTATTTTTATGCCAGCTGACAAAGGATTATTATATATGTATATTATATACTACATATATATATATATATATATACCACCTAAGTACCAAAACACCGTGGAGTGCCGGGTTTTCCGGTGTTTAACCCATTCCTTCCCAGTTCCGTCAACATTGTCCAAGCACTGAAACATGCAAATGTTGCATTTCACAGCACCTTTTATACAACGCGGTAGTGCCACCACGGACGTTATTTAAAATAACTACTACCTAAAAATGTCTCTCCGGCTGGGAATCGAACCCGAATCGTTGGGGTGGCGAGCCGAAACTGTGACCACTACGCTACTGGAGAGACATTGTTCTGTAGCTTCAAATTTATCCAAAGATATTGTTTGTTATATTAGTTCACTTAATTATATGGATATTATTGTTATTAATGAGAGATTTTTCTTAAGTTCAACAAATGTAAAAGAAATTCTAAGCACCTCTAAAGAAATTAAAAATAAATCAGCTTTAGAAGCTTTAGCTAATACAATCAATTTATCTTGCTTGGATGGCGAATTTCCTAAATAAAAAAAAGTTGCTGTGGGTATTTCAATTCATAAAGGAGGAGATTCTGATATACTTTCTAATTTTGGACCAGTTAGTTTATTACCGACACTTTCTTAAATAATTGAGAAAATTGTAAAAAGCAGAATGATTTCTTTTACTGATAAACATAAAATTTTAAATTTAAATCAACTTGGATTCCAAAAAAATTAAAATACAAATTATGTAATATTTTCTTTTCTTAAACATCTTTCCAAGTCATTAAATGATAGTGATTTAGCAGCTGTTGTTTTTTCGATTTAGCTAAGGCCTTTGACTGTGCAAATCATTCTATTATGTTAAAAAACTTAGGATTTATAAATTTCGAGGTGTCTCTTTAAATTGGTTTAAGTCAATATGACTTGAACCAATGAAAGATCACAAATTGTATGTTTAAATAATGTTATGTCAGAAACAAAAAATATACCTAAATTCTGGTTTTCTCATAGTTCTATTCTTGGAGCTTTATTATTTTTATTTTATATAAATCATTCAGCATTATTTGATATAAAAGGAAAATTTACAATGTTTGCGATGATACAACCATTGAAATAACAAAAAAACCAATTATGGGAAACATGGCATAATTCTAACTTGCTTTCTTTTAATGTAACTAAAACTAATATCTTTACATTCACATTTGTATAAAATCCCCTTTATGTACTAAACTTTTAGGATTTTGTATCGATATTAAACTGAATTTTAAAGAACATATAGAAAAGTTATGTAGTAAAGCTGCATGTAATTGTTATGTTATTAGAATATTTTCTCATGAATAAGAAAACTTTTCCATTTTTATTTTGCTTTAATTAAATGGATTATAAGATATAGCATTTGTTTTTGGGGCAATTCTGTTTTTTTTGCCTTAAATAATTCATTTTAAAAATCTTGATTTAAATCCTTTTGACCCTGACTAGGTATCATCATGCAAGTTTTCAATTAATTTATTACAAAATACTCACCTGTCCTTTTGTAGTAACTGTCTTAACATACTGTGGATCATTACTTTGAAAATCACCATTACTTGTGGTCCATTCTTTACCCATCGAGCCCACATACAAAATTTCATTTTTTACAGTTGCCCATTCTGATTTAAATCCCTTTGGTGATCTAAAATAAGTCCAATTTCATTTATACTACTATATTTACCTGCTAATATGTTTATGAATTCTATATCTCAATAAAAATTGATTACAACTAAACAAGTTATGAAACAGTCTAGTGTGGATAAAATATCATCCAGCCAAGCATCCCATGGACAAATTAGGATTTAAAAAGTATTCAAAGTATTTACTTACTTGCCATCACCATCTGCCAATAAAACCCACGGTAACATTTTTTCTTCACCCACTATCTCAAATATAATACCTGTCCTATCATCAAAAGTTAACAACCTTCCATCAAATACAACCAATTCTGATAACTCCATCCCTCGATCTTTCAATGAATAATTATTTTTTAATTTTTTTGGATCCAATCGATCCCAAGTCATCATTACAGCATGTGTTGTAGGGTTATAACTAAGAAAACCTGTTTTTAAGTATGAATACCATGTGTTTTTTTCCTTATCACTTTTTGAGTTAGTATCTAAATCAGCTATAATACCTGTAAATCATAAATTATTTAAAAGTTATACTACTCTATAATTTATTTTTTGGTAATTGTCTCGAAAGTTGCCTCCTTTCCGATTTTGACCAAATTTGGTATACGGGGGTTTTTTGGGGCGCTGATTACGAATCTGCAAAAAAAATTCGGCAACGTTTCGTTTACGAGATATTCATCATCAAATTTAAAAATCAAACTAACCTAATTTTCACTATATTCCCCCTTCTTTTTGTACAGCATTCTTGATTGTTACACTAAAGTGGCACACAATAATTTATAAACACCTTTTAAAACCTTGTATTTTTATTTATTTTACACCTTTTTTCCATTAAATCGCGAACTTTCAAGTTCAAAGCCAGCAGTCACATTTGTTTACAAAAGGCTAGTGTATACATGGTTGCCTACAGTTGCGGCGTGTGAAAGTGGAGGTTTGCAATTAAATGGGAAAAAATGTAAAATTAATATAAAACAAGTTTTTAAAAGGTGTTTGTGAAATACTGTGTACCAATTTGGTGTAAAAATCAAAATTCTGTGCAAAAGAAGGAGGAATAGTGTAAATAAGGTTAGTTTGATTTTCAACTTTGATGATGAATATCTCGAAAACGAAACGTTGCCGAAAAAAAAATTTCAGATTCGTAATCAGCGCCCCAAAAAACCCCCGTATACCAAATTTGGTCAAAATCGGAGAGGAGGCAACTTTCGAGACAGTTACCTATTTTTTATTGTATAAACATAACTTTAAAATATGAACTTACCTATCTTAAAAGTATGCAATGAACTTGTTTTAATAGGCCTAGTTAAAGGATAAGTATAATTATATTCACTTCTTCCAAAAGTACTTCGTAAGCCACTGGATCCTTTCCTAGGATACATATATAAAATAATTAATATACACAGCCCCGTTAGGCCTACAATAGTTATAAACTGTGTCTGGCCCCTAATAGTTTTATTTACTATTCTATAAGCTGGTTGAGATCGAAGGGCCTTTCTCCAGTCACGAGAAGGTACCATCTGATCTTCATTAATTAAATTTAATCTTATATTGTTATCGCGAATGTTATCCATTTTCTTGGGTTTTTTATTCTCTATTCTATATCACAAAAAGTTACGTTGACTATTCGGTGGCAACTCGGAGGAAAACATCCTATATTTTATCTTTGACTAGGTTTGGTGGCATTTTTGCTTTCTACGTGGACATTTTTGCAAACATTTTTCAGAAATAACCCTACTTTTTAACAAAAATCAGCTGTATTTGACGTTTATTTTGGTTGACGTCGACAATAATGGGAATGTCTCCCTCAACGGCTAAAACACGAGCTACAAAAGAAATTAGCATCCGATCAAGCTATCCAGAATTGCCCCATCTCACATTTTTTGGCTTAAAAATATTCAGATTTAGCCGTAAAAAGAAAAAAAAAATTTTTTTTGAAAAATTGGAAACACTACATTATTATATTTTGACTTCAACCATTGTCATTGAGCTCAGATAGTCATCCAAATTCCTTAAAGAAATAAATAATCAATAAAACTTGAAGACTTTGGTGTAAACGCGGCGACACTCCGGGAAAAACCAAAATTTAGTGAAAGATTTGTCTCTCCACAAGTGGAAGATTGAAAAAGTTGCCGTATTTTGTAGAAAAAGCAACAAATTGCCGCAACTTGTAGAAAACTTAGTGGACGGCTTTAGTGTAAACGCGGCTTAAGATATGTGTCAATCTGTGGTGTCAATTTTTTTTAAATTTTCGGCTTTAACGGTTGGGTAAAAAAACCATAGAATAAAAACTCAGGAATTTAAGATTTCATTCCAAATTATCAATCCTATTTGATTCTGTCCGTAGGAGCTGTAAGGTAAGGAGAACCCTTTAATTTATTTTAAATATTAAAGATTTTCTATTTTTATTTATTACAATTTATTACGGTAACAATTGCATATACGGTTTTCTGCTATTTTTGGATTTTATGAATTTTTTTTAATAAAATTACATTTAAGTATCCTTTGGGATGGATAGCAAATATACTACCGGAGAAGAGAAATTGTGTTTAATTTTTGTTATTTCAACCAAATAAACTTACTGGATCTTGGAGTGAATTTGAGTGCTGGGCGGGGTAAAAACGTATAAATTATAATTATTTAGTTAAACATAACACACAGAAACAGAAATCTATTGACAAAATACGCAGAAAATCGGGAAAAACAACTTTTAATTTAAATTTAAAAAATATAGGTTAGAAATAAATCTAATATCTTCATTCTTTTTGCTTTTGCTTTCACTTTTTTGGTCTCCGTCGGTGGACGTTCAACCAGCTCTCCCTTTCCAGACACACGTTGTTATCAACGTGGCTTTCCCAGGCTTTGTACGTGGAACTTTGGATAGTCGGGCTCTGTAGCCCCCAAAAATTCCGAACTTTTCAAAAACTTAAATTCTTTAAAATTTTCAAATATTTTTCTTATCGATGCAGGCACAAAAAATGGACATCCGACCAGATGACTGCTACTGGTATCGCGCATAACCGTTTTCTGTCAGTACTGCCTTTTTCCTGCTGAGCGCGCAACCATCTTCCGCCATTAGGAAAATCCCTCGTGCGTGGGGCTCCCAGAAAGAAACAGATATAGGAATCATCGCTCACAGCGCTTGGCCCCAGAAGAAGAACTCCATCTTTTGGCTTGAGTTTCTTCTTGATCCCCGAGGTAAAAGCCGCTGATACAGCTCCTTCAGCCGCCTTCCCGGAAAAAACTATGTAGTTTTTTTATCGCGAGCACTTCACTGATCGGAGGTCAAATAGAAACTGTAACACATTCTTTCTACATTGTCAAATTCAAAATAAGTATCAAAAGTGTTGCCGGACTTAATAATTTTCGGCCATCAAATTTTGATATTCTGGTTCTGTCTAAAATATAATTGGGATAAATAAAAAGGGTTTGCTTACCAAAACTAACCATGACCGACTAGGGGCTCTTGAATTTGTCTAAACAGTTGTCTGGTTAATTTTGGTTAGTTAAAGCGCTTTTATTTTTCCAATTATATTTCAGACGTGAAAATGCGGGAACGTATTCGAAAAGACCCTGATTTGGCAACACTGCACGCTGACGTTCCTTGTCATAATGGGGAGTTTTCGCATTATATGGAGAAAATCAATGGTAATTTTAAATTTTCAAATTAAAATAAAAAATATTAAAACACATAATTTCTCTTCTCCGGTAGTATATTTGCAATCCCTAAGGACACTGGAATATGACTATATAAAAATTTTACCATATAATCCAAAAATAGAAGAAAACCGTATATGCAATAATTACCAAATGCACAATACCTAACAATTTTTTTCTGAATATTCTCTATATGGGTCTTGTAGATATTATAAAAACGTGACCATACAATAAAGGTATATTCAAGGTGGGATCTCACAACAGAACAGTACAGTAGTCGCAAGGAATTTACAGACCAATCTGCACATGCCCTCAAAATAAAACCCAACATTTGTAAAGCTTTCCCTGTGATGTAGTCAGCTGTCAAAATTTGAAATACTTGAAGCAAAATTCCTTTAAAAAAAGGAATCGTGATTCGTATTGGAATTCTTAAAGGATCCATCCCAGCTCTGTGTGATACTTAGGTAAATATGTATTATGTGACAGTTTTTTTATACATTGTTACTATTCTGAAATACTTATGGAATGCAATAAAATTAATTTCTATAATTCTAAAGGTTTTCTAAATACGTTAATGTTAATATAAAGATGCCCAATATCTTAAAACTGACCTTCTTTAGTTGTCTTACTATTATTCTAGTCTAGAGCCACGATATACAGGGTGTCCCAAAAGTAATGGGACACAGAGCAACAGCAGATTCCTCAGGTCGAAATAATGCAATTAACGTAAACTTGCCTTATCCCAAAGTTGATAATAACTAAGATACAGGGTGTCAAACTTTTAATTTTGTTTTCGTTTTTCCGTAATAATTTCTTAACTAAAAGACATAGCGGTACAAAATTGGGGATTTGGGGGTTCTTTGAGGCGAGAAATTCAAATTTGTTCATACTTTTGATATTGCTAGTAGAGGGCGCCAGCTACGGCCTACCTCACTTGTTTTAGATGGCATAATTTTTTTTTTTAAAGACGTTACTATTATTCCCGGTTAGGTCCCTCAGAGCAACTGTTTTCGAGATAAACACACTTTAAAGGACCTCGCAATTTTCCTATGTAAAATGGGTTTCGACCAACTGTTTTCAAACTTTGCAAAGTAATAGTTTTTAACACGCTGATCAAAAGTCTTTACGGGCACAAAACCCAAAAACCCCTCTAACCCCCCTAAAATTAGCCTTAAAAGTCACTGGGGATTTGAAGACCTTTGAGGGTGATTTTGGTGGGATTAGAGGAGTTTTCGGGTTTTGTACCCGTGGAAACTTTTGATCAGCGTGTTGAAAACTATTACTTTGCAAAGTTTGAAAACAGTTGGTCGAAACCCATTTTATATAGGAAAATTGCGAGGTCCTTTAAAGTGTGTTTATTTCGAAAATAGTTGCTCCTAAAGACGTAAATGATGTATACATTTTTGACGCGGAGGGAATTATAGGAACATTATTTTTAATAAACAGGTCAATATAGTAAGTTTAAAAAAAGTTATGCCATCTAAAACAAGTGCAGTAAGCCTTAGGTGGCGCCCTCTACTAGCAACATTAAAAGTATGGGCGAATTTGAATTCCTCGCCTCAAACTATTCCCAAATCCCAATTTTTGTACCGCTACGTCATTTAGTTAAAAAATTATTACGACAAAACGAAAACAAAATTAAAAGTTTGACACCCTGTATCTTAGTTATTGTCACCTTTTGGATAAGGCAAGTTTACGTTAATTGCATTATTTTGACCTAAAGAATCTGGTGTTGCTCTGTGTCCTATTACTTCTGGGACACCCTGTATATTACTTTTTAATACCAATTACTAAGTTGTTTTTATTATTTAGGCTACCATGTAAAATGTCCGGCTATAAACCTCCTTATAGCCTTAAGGAAGATAAAAAAATTATCAGATTCCTTTTGGATGGCGGATACGGAAGAAATGTTAAAGGAAATAAGGTCTGGATTCATATGAAAAATCGCTACCTGAAGAACATATTCCCCGATTTAGGCAGGCCAGAGAATGGCCTTAGTTCAGAGGAAATTAGTATCCTCGAAACAGAAGGTCTATCCACAGGAGGAGTTTTTTAGCAACAGCTAAAAAACTCCTCATCTGTGTTCGACATTTCGGATTGATGAGGTCTGCTCACGGATTGTGTTTCAGTTTTGCGGCCAGTTTTAGTTGCTGGTCCTCTGATACTATGCAACTTGGGATTGATGTTTCTTCTGTGGCTGCTTGTGGATAGACCTTCTGTTTCGAGGATACTAATTTCCTCTGAACTAAGGCCATACTCTGGCCTGCCTAAATCGGGGAATATGTTCTTCAGGTAGCGATTCTTCATACTCTGAAAGGTTCGCTCACATAATTTTTCTTTCTCCATCTGAATCCGGAAATAAGGTCTGGATTCAGATGGAGAAAGAAAAATTATGTGAGCGAACCTTTCAGAGTATGAAGAATCGAGGAAATAAGGTCTGGATTCAGATGGAGAAAGAAAAATTATGTGAGCGAACCTTTCAGAGTATGAAGAATCGCTACCTGAAGAACATATTCCCCGATTTAGGCAGGCCAGAGTATGGCCTTAGTTCAGAGGAAATTAGTATCCTCGAAACAGAAGGTCTATCCACAAGCAGCCACAGAAGAAACATCAATCCCAAGTTGCATAGTATCAGAGGACCAGCAACTAAAACTGGCCGCAAAACTCAAACACAATCCGTGAGCAGACTACAATCCGAAATGTCGAACACAGATGAGGAATTTTTTTAGCAACAGCTAAAAAACTCCTCCTCTGTGTTCGACATTTCGGATTGATGAGGTCTGCTCACGGATTGTGTTTGAAGGTGGTATGTGACATTATTTAATTTTCTGATATTTATACTAAAAAAAACTAATATCTGCCTCTTTTAACTTATGTTTTTTTTCAGGGATTATCGATAGTTACGGTCTGAGAAACTGGTATCTATCGATAATCCCTGGAACAAAAAAAAAAGCAGATATCACCTTCTTTTAGTATAAATATCAGAAATTAAGATAATATCATAAAACACCTCTTCAATTTCTTATACAATAAGAAAATAACATCTTGATGATAAAAAATAAAACACCTTATATTTTTTTTATATAAAAAAGGTCTCTCTTTGTCCATGTGCTATAAATATTTTATGTAGTTATTTGCTGTTAGTTTAAATTTTAGTTTTTAAGTGTTTGTTATTTTGGTTTTTAAGTGTTTGTTTTTTTAACATTTAAAAATATTTGAGAGTATGTTTGTATTTTGAGAAACCAGTTATTATTTGTTTAAGTTTATATGTATCACCCTGTATATTTAAATTCACAGTAACAAGACATATCAGTCTTTGCAAATGATTTTTATATAAGAGTTACCATTCATACTCATTTTAGGTTAAGTTTCATTATTTATAACATACAAGACAAGGTGGACCAAGTGTAAATTAAAGAGGTGAATGGTTGAATGCGTTATGTGACAATAACTAATTTTCTGAAATTTATACTAAAAGAAACTGATATCTGCCTTTTTAACTTATGTCTTTTTTCAGGGATTATTGATAGTTACAGTTGAGACACTGGTATCTATCGATAATCCCTGGAAGAAAAATATAAGCAGATATCACCTTCTTTTAGTATAAATATTAGAAATTAAGATAATATCATAAAACACCTCTTCAATTTCTTATACAATAAGAAAATACTATCTTGGTGATACAAAATAAAACACCTTATATTTTTTTTTTAAATAAAAAAGGTCTGTTTGTCTATGCGTTATAAATATTTTATGTAGCTATTTGCTGTTAGTTTAAATTTTAGTTTTTAAGTGTTTGTTATTTTAGGTTTTTTAAGTGTTTGTTTTTTTAAATTTAAAAATATTTGAGAGTATGTTTTTATTTTGAGAAACCATTTATTGTTTGTTTAAGTTTATATTTTCACCCTTATATTTTATTTAATTACAGTAACAAGACATATCAGTCTTTGCAAATGATTTTTATATAAGAGTTACCATTCATACTCATTTTAGGTTAAGTTTCATTATTTATAACATAAAGACAAGGTGGACCAAGTGTAAATTAAAGAGGTGAATGGTTGAATGTGTTATGTGACAATATCTAATTTTCTGAAATTTATACTAAAAAAACTGATATCTGCCTTTTTTAACTTATGTCTTTTTCAGGATTATCGATATTGCATCTGAGACACTGGTATCTACGATATCCCTAAAAAAATATAAGCAGATATCACCTTCTTTTATATAAATATTAGAAATTAAGATAATATCATAAAACATCCTCTTCAATTTCTTATACAATAAGAAAATACTATCTTGGTGATACAAAATAAAACACCTTATATTTTTTTTTAAATAAAAAAGGTCTGTTTTTTGACGTTATAAATATTATATGTAGCTATTTGCTGTTGGTTTAAATTTTAGGTTTTAAGAGTTTGTATTATTAATATTTAAATATATTTGAGAGTTTGTTTTTTTATTGAAAACTCATTATTTGTAAGTTTATATTTTTCTGAGTTAATAAATATATTTTTCGTAAAATGTAAAGTTTTTTAATTCTTCCAAAACGCTTAAATTTACAATAAAGGCCAAGTTCCTGTTTAAGAATCTAGGCCTCTTGAAGTACTAAGATCTAAAATTTGGCCAAATTCTGTTCACAATGTTTCCACGCTCTTTTGACTGGGCAAGTTTTTTACTGATCTGTATATTAGTAAAAGTTTTTTTTTCTTTAATAAATGAAAAAGCATAGAGGGACCTTTTGTCACTGAGCAATTTTAGAGGAAAATAAGACAACTGAAAGACTGTTAGGTAACGATACCTTTTTTTAAATTTTCCGACAAAGGCGGAAACTCCTACTAAAAATTTTATTCAAAATTAAGGTGAAAAATCACTGAATTATATTAATTAATATTAATATTAGCTTTAATACTTTTTGGAAAATTAGTGTATTTCTTGAATAAATAACTTTAAAAAAGTTCCCTATCATTTTTAAAAAAATTGATTTAAATTTTATTTAAAATAATATCACTCTTACAATCAGTGAACTAGAAATTATAAGTCATAAAAATCGCACTGTCAATGCATTTTTAAAAAATCGTCGTTAACTATTTTTTTGAATTTGTAGGAAAAAAATTAAACTTCCCTTGCGTTATTTTGGTTTTTCATACACGACAGTACTAAAAACGAGAATAGATATATTTTGACGTAATAAAAAATAAAGACAGACCTAGTTTCCATGAGGAATAAAGCGGGGATCGTTGTTCTTAAAGTTCTAAAATAAAAAAACTAGGGTTTTTTTCGATAAAATCATAATCTTATAGGATTAAAGGATCCTTTATTTCATGAAAACCCTGTCATTCTCTCATATGTTTTATAGCACATATGCAGTTGTGATTTCAAGTAAAAATAAAATACAAAGTTTTTCCCCAAGGGTAGTAAACTTAGGTTTATCACCCTTGAAAGTTTCCAGCATATTCCTGATTCAGCCTCACCTTTAAACAAGACAGTGCCAAAAGCGTGCAAGAGAGAAAGACGAATTAAAATATAATCTTTCTTTCTCCTCCAACGTGCTAATTGGTCGAAAGGGACTTTCTGACGAATCAGCACGACGAGTGGGATATATACCCTTCTCACCGACCAATGAGCACGTAGAAGCGAGAGGGAAAGGTTATACTGTAATTCTTCTGTCGCTCTCGCTTGCTGCCTAGTAGCAAGGCTTCCTCTATAAGTATATGCTCAAAGGTTAAAATAAGTTGTGATCTTTAATGTAATGTCTTATTTTTATTTTATGTTATTTGCCTGTATAAAGACTTTATGAGAATAAGGTATATTCTATTTTTTGTTGTTGTTTGTTTTAATAAATCCACCTTATAAGATGCAATTTTGAAGGTCAGTAAATGCAATAGCCCTTCTTCACCAGTAAAAATTTTCAACTTGATCCTTATTATTCACTGACGACCAAAGCATTATAAATGTTTATTAAAACAATACACAGAGAAAAACCTAGCATAAGATACAATGTTGTTAAAAAAATTAATTATAAATAACACAAAAAAGTTTTAAAGAAGGGAAATTAATTAAAACGTCAATACAGAGCGCCAATACTTCCATCTTGCATCTTGCCAACAGTTCCAGCACTAAATCCCTAAAAAAATCGCAGTCGCAGCGCTATGAAATACCAAAAAAACCGGCGGAAAAATTTTGCGAATTCGTTATTCGTAAATCGCATTTCGCAAGCTTATGAACTACGCTTTACTGGAACGGGCCGACAAAAACAAATGAAAAACAAATTGGAATGCATAATATAGCAAACAAAATTGACATGACAAGGGGATGATCTTATCTACACTATTAATGGCCGGTTGCACCAACAATTTTAAGGAACCCTTAGCGTTAAGTATGTTGTTATCAACGTGAGCTTTCCCAGGCTTTGTAGATGGAACTTCTGGATAGTCGGGTTCTGTAACCCCCAGAAATTCCGAACTTTTCCAAAACTTAAATTCTTGACAAAAAAAAATTATCGATGCAGGGCACAAACAATGGCGGTCCGACCAGAGACTGCTTCTGTTACCACGCATAACCGTTTTCTGTCAGTACTGCCCCTCCCTGCTGAGCTCGCAACCATCTTCCGCCATTAGGAAAATCCCTCGTGCATGGGGCCCTCAGAAAGGAACAGGTATAGGAATCTTCGTTCACAGCGCTTAGCCCCAGAACAAGGACTCCATCGTTTGGCCTGAGTTTCTCCTTGATCCCCGATGGTAAAAGCTGTTGATACAGCGCCTTTAGCCGCCTTCTCGGAAAAAACTATGTAGTTTTTTTTATCGCGAGCACTTCACTGAACGGAGGTCAAAAAGGAACTGTACCTGAATAAATTAATAAGCTTAGCTAATGTGGATAGCCGGCTTAAGGCAAACAAGCGTGCGAGAGAGAGATAAATAGTGTTTTCCTTGTATATAAAAAATGTACTAGTTTCGATTCTATAGACAATCCCTTTATTGTCACCTTAGGATGTTTCTGTAATGTCAGTTTTACTACCAGCTTCTAGATGGCTATGTGTTTTAAATTATACAGGGTAAATTAAAATTTTCCGGTTTTTATAAATTTACGCGCAAATAACTTTAAACAGCAGCATGTGAGCGGTATAATTTACGGACCTTTTGTACATTATAGGTTGTGCTCACTTCCAATAAATATAAGATTTTAATTTCTTTTATTTTATCATTAGGGTAATTATTTAGTTCAACTTTTATCCGCTTACCCTTGAACTGAATTAGGGGTAGAAAATCAATACTTAAGGGAAATGAAAAGCACTTTCCCAACTCTGACATTGGCATCTCTGCCAAAACAATCTCCTTCTTAAACTTTCCTTGCTCAAAATTTTTGTTTAGTTTCTGACTGATTATTTCATAAAAAAAAATATAAATCAAATAATAATTTTCCATAAATAATACAATGGTTTACAAGAAACGCCTGAAAATTTTAATAAGCTAAAAATAATGGCAAGCTCAACGGAGTCGCCGACCGAAAATGAGGAAGAGGTTAAGGAAATTGAAGAATGGGCTTTGGCAAGACAAGGAATTAATTTAATAATAAATAATAATCATGCTGATGCGGAAAGCCTATTCTTAAAATATCCCAACAGCTTGGTTATGTACTCTGGTTATTCCTTTATAGTTTTTCTGGTAAATACCTACTTAATTTTATTCCTTATTTAAGTAAATAATTAATCCGTGTGTATACTGAGTGACAAAAAGGTTTCTAAACAGTTATTTATACAGTATGTCCACGGAAAAGGTGTCGAAGAGAAAAAACTTTTTTATTTTTGATTTTATGAGAAAAAAACTACTCTTGGTAAAAAATTTTGCTACTTCTAAAAGTAAGATTGGGATAGAAACATTTAACATATTTTATACGCGGTGTTCAGAAAATTGAAAAAACTTAAAATGGTACAAGAGTAAAGTGCATTTATTTGGGAAGATATGGAAATAAGTTACTAGAAAAAGTTGATCAAAATTTAAAGGTAGTCTCTAATACCAATTTTCGAAAAAATCGGCCTACTTTTATATTTTTGTGATTAAATTTATTTTAATATTAATTTAGATTTTTAATATCAATTTATTATCAAATTTTTTGCTGTTAAGTAAGCATTTAGAGCTGACGATACTGCGGCTAATGAATTATAAAAGCGAAGTGTCAATAAAGCTTGTCACTATTAACGCCTACTAGTACAAAAATTTGGAATTAGTTAATTGATAATGAAATTTTAATCACAAATAAATAAATGTGGGCCGATTTTTTCGAAAATTGGTATTAGAGACTACTTTTTAGGTTTGAACAACTTTTTCCAGTAACTTATTTCCATATCTTTGCAAATAAATGCATTTTACTCTTGTACCATTTTAAGTTTTTTTCAATCATTTCACACGCTATAAAAATGTTTAAATGTTTCTATCCCAATCTTACTCTAAAATAACAAACATTTTTATCATAAATACTTTTTCGATAAATTAAAAATAAAGAAGTTCTTCCTATTCAACACCTTTTCCGTGGACACACCAGTACGTCCACGGAAAAGGTGTTGAATAGTAAAAAACTTCTTTATTTTTAATTTTATCAAAAAAAGCTACTAGATTCGGATAGAAACATTTAACATATTTTATACGCGGTGTTCGAAAATTGAAAAAACTTTAAATGGTTCAAGAGTCAAGTGCATTTATTTGAGAAGATATGGAAATAAGTTACTAGAAAAGTTGTTCAAAAGTAAAAGATATTTCCTAATATCATTTTTCAAAAAAATCGGCCTAGTTTTATTAATTTGTGATAAAAATTATTTTAATATTAATTAATTCCAAATTAACAACTCATTATTGTAGAGATCGAACGCTGTTAGAATGACACCGATACGTCACGGTCTTATATGGCAAACCCGTATAAAACCGTGACGTATCGGTGTCATTCTAACAGCGTTCGATCTCTTCTAGTAGGCGTTAATAGTGACAAGCTTTATTGACACTTCGCTTTTATAATTCATTAGCCGCAGTATCGTCAGCTCTAAATGCTTACTTAACAGCAAAAAATTTGATAAAATTGATTTTAAAAATTTAAATTGATATTAAAATAAATTTAATCACAAATAAATAAAAGTAGGTCAATTTTTTAGAAAATTGGTATTAGAGACTACCTTTTAATTTTAAACAATTTTTCCTAGTAACTTATTTCCATATCTTCTCAAATAAATGCACTTTACTCTTGTACCATTTTGAGTTTTTTCAATTTTCTGAACACCGTGTATAAAATATGTTAAATGTTTCTATACCAATCTTACTCTAAGAAGTAGCAAAATTTTTTATCAATAGTAGATTTTTTCGATAAGGGATAATCGTGAGGGTGAAACCTCTCACTTTTTGAAAAAAGTGAATAATCTCGAGAAATATTTTTTGTTGAAAATTTTTTACTTGATAACACCTTCGCCATTTTTGATGCTTTTTGCACCCGGAGGATTTTTGGGTGGCTGATCACGAATCTGAAGTCAGTTTTAACGACAAATCAAATTCGGCGAGGAGTGCGATAAGTTAATTTTTTATTTAATTACAAAAAGAGATGACTTTAGATTCGTGGTCAGCGACCCAAAAAACACCCAGATGCAAAAATTATTAAAATTGGTAAAAGTATAATTAAGTATTTTTTTATCTATATTGGGTCTGTTTGTTATCCAGTAATCCTAAAATACACCTGCCATAAGAGTGCTTACGTAAAAAAGTGTAAAATAGTGCACACTATTTCTGAATAATAAACATACCTATAATGTCATGAATTTTTTAAATTTAACAGTTGAGCCCCTCACTTTTTGTTGTTAATATACGAGAATGCCCCCAAATCAGGTGATCAATAACAGAATTAAGTTTAATATTATATTGAAGATGGTTGATTTCTTATACTCATTGGCTTGTCGTGGCACTGATCTGATGAGGTGGTCATATCCTCTTGAGCTATCTGATGTCTTTCTACATCTAACCAAGTTACTCTATATATGATCTAATCTAACATGCCTAAATGCTGCCAGAGACTGAAAGAGGTCCTGTAAGTTGCTGCTACGCGGTAAAGCTTGTTTTACACATAAGAAATTTCTTGCCGCCCATAGGCTAATATATTTTTGCCACCCTAATATGTCAATATTTTTTGGATTTCAGGACAAAAAATTTAGCATTAAAAGAATGTAAACTTCACTAGTAATTCTTATAAAAATTTAATAAACAAATTTAACAAAAGTAAATGATACAGAAAGTTAAATAACAATTCTTTAAAACAAACAAATTTCATAATATAAAAACAAATTATAAATTAAAATGGTGAAACAAATAAATATATTTTTTTAACTATGTATTATTTAATTATAGGCAAAGCCCTATACTAACATTTTTCTTAGAACCTTTTTTTCTCTGCAAAATCATAATTATATCATTAAAATTTACGATTAATTTTTTTAAAAATTAATCCTAAATTTTCCGTCCATAATATTTGCCGCCCTAGGCTTTAGCCTACTCAGCCTTCGAGTCTGTCTTTGTTGGCTGTTTTATTCCTCACCCAATAGGATCGGTAAGAAAAAAGCCCAATACTTCTTTTCGCCCGCCCGATGCGGCTACCCACGACATCCTAAACCTGGTTCGACCAATCTCATTGGCCAATGTTTTCTTTTGACGTATTTCTTACTTAGGCAAAGAGCAAATACATAACATACAGGGTTTCCCATAATAGACTACCCATTTTAATTGCTCAGTAAAATTGTTAAAACTTAATAAAACTAAAATTTTATAACACTTAATTTCAATTCACTCTTTGGGATTTACTATAACCTACAACTTATTCAAACTTTTAAAAATGACGTATTTTAAGTAAGTGCCATTAACTTCAATGCACTTTTCAAAATTTGACAGGAAATGATTCATGACACGATAAAGGAAAACCAGATCTATTCAACGGACCTCTTCAGGAATTGGGACTTTAAGATCTTGGATGTTTTCTGGACGAGTTGGAAACACCCTTGACTTTAAATAGCCCCACAGAAAAAAGTCTGGTGCAGTTAGGTCCGGGGACCTTAAAAGCCAATTTAAATCCCCAAATAGTATAACGAGTCGGCCATTAAACACTTCTCGCAGAACTCTTTTAGAGTTTTTAGCGGTATGGAATGTCGCTTAATCTTCCTCTATTAAGTTACTCTTTATGTTTTCACGCAAAAAAACTCGTTCTGAACTGAATAATCCATGAGAATTAAAACTAAACATTAAATTATGTGTTCAAACCTAATTGCTTTATTAGAAAAATGACCTTTTACGAAAATTAATTTTTCCTAGTTTTGTGACAGGTGCCTACTCGATTAAAAATATGTCGATTCAAATCCCAAAAGCCATAGAAGATAATAATATAAAAAAAACGTACTGACTTATCTCAATTAGAATTTATTTAAATATCAAAATAGGTAGTCTATTATAGGAAACCCTCTAAACAAATCATTTATCTCTTTATTAATTTCTTAAAAAACATCCATTTCTTGTAAGTTTTTGAAAATATTTAAAACACAATCTAACTCCGGTAATAGTTATTTTCCTAATAAGTGCGCAAAGTGATACTTTTCCGCACGCCAAAGCAGTTAGACGGATAAGCTTTAAGTGCGGAAAAGTCACTTTGCGCAAGTATTAGGAACAATACTTTTTCTACTTGCGAATACTTTCTCTACGAGCGTTTTATTAAAGAATATGATTTTTAGAAATATACGAATATTTCAGTAAAAATTAAAAATCCAAAGTAAATAATTAAATTTTTATTTTAACTGATTATACAAAAAAACTATTATTAATTATTATTAACAATATTAATGTCAAAAGTACAATTAGTTGCATGTTGAAGGTTTATGGCCGATTTCAAATGATTTCTTAGGAACGTCGATGATGGTTCGCTGCTCGATGTTAAGACGAAATCTTGTGTTTTAGCTTTTAGCTGATTGAACAGCGTCTGTGGAACAGGACATTTTATCTGGCTTCTTAAGAGTTTTTGGCTTGTTGCAGTTTAATTTTTTTTTACTTAACCCCTTTTTGTAGCCTGTTGATTCTTCAATGTATCCCTCGGCTACCGTTGTCGATTTCCAACCGCCTAACCGCTTTATATCTATGAGTCCTTTTCGAATTTGCAAAGTTGCAGAAGATCGCCGGAAGCTGTGGCCGGTATATAGCTCTGGATTCGGCAACTTTAAAAATGCTGCTATCTCAGAAGGCATCTTCCAAAATGTATTGATCCCAACGCATTGTTGTGTGAAAAATTCCCATTTTGAAACAAACGAAAAACCGTTGGTGTGTTGTCGGTGGCCGTAATGCTGTATACTTCCGATATAAGAACAAATACTTTCCGTCGTTGATCTCTTCAGACAGGACGAAAGTACGTGAGGTATAGTTTTTTGCGTCTGGAATCTTCACAACAATTAGGTTGCCTTTGTCCTCGATTTTGGATGTTTTCATTTTTGCGAGTTCTTCTCGTCTGCAGGCGCCAGCAAGTCCGAAAATGGTCGCAATTTTTATCAAAAGATATATTTTATCAGGTGCTTCATTAATAAATATAGATATTTCTTCTTTTGAAAAAATCCTTGACTTTTTTGGCCGAAAGCCTACATTTTGTTTCTTAATAAATGCTGCTAACTTATAAAACTTGCCGATATCTACATTTATTTTCTTGATCTTTAAAACACTTTTCAGCATGGAGTATTTCGACTATAAAGTATTTGGACTAAATTCCTTGCTTAATTTGAGAAAATAGACTAAAAGTACCTTTTTTTAAAGTTCTAACGCCTTTTACTTCACACCATGTTTCAAATGAATTATACTGTTTCTCGTACTTTTCTTTTGATTTTGCCGGCAGGAGCTCTAAGTTGGCCAAACTTGCGGCTTTTAAAACATCGTCTGGCAATTCTTCCTCTATTCTTAGAAACTTATTTTAAACTTTTTACCGAATTTTCTGATGCTTCCGTGACATTAGAAAATGTTTGTACTTAGTTGCTGCAGCAACAAGAAAAATTCTTTGATTTTTTATTGTTTAGCATGGTGTCTATGAAATGCATGGTGCACAGCGACTGATTAAGAGTTCTGACCGCCCTAGGCTTATTATGAGGACGCGCCCCCGCCAGGTGTGTTACGGTCGGCCTAAAAAGTATATTAGTTTTGACTTTGTTTACTAGTGTGAAAATTTTAACATGGTTCATACTACCTATAAAAGTTTTCAAATCGATCTGCAAGCAAAACTAACGTTGTCCTTTAAACTGCACGATATTTAACCTTATGGTGGCAAACCATTTTTTCAGCTGACCGTACATAAAGGCAAAGCACCTCACGCATTAGGTATACGACCAAAATCATGACAAGTGACTGCAGGCTACCAAGTAGAAAACCAATTCCATGTCGAGGTTGGCCGCATGACTTGTATTGGCTTAGTTTCTATAGACAAGTTAGTTGTTGCGGCTATTTACCATGAGCATGGTGATCTAGTGTGTGAAGTTGCTTAGACTTTAAGTATTTTTTTAAATATTTACACTTTTGTTGTTATCTTAAAATAAAACAAGAAGCATCATACAAGTGAAACATTTTTGCAACTGCTTAATGATTTATTTTAAAATTATAGTAATAAAGTAATTATTATTAGCTTATACAAAAGTCCTTTTTCGTGCTTTAGCGTTTGCAAATCTTTTCACAATTTTTGCAAATTTAATAGTTTGTAAAAAATCACTTTCTATGTACATTAGCGAGAGCGCTGCAAGTTTTTGCTGGCGGAGTGTGGAGCGCAAGTAATTTTTACCCGGTTTAAGTGCTGCAAAAGACCTTTCGCCGCTGCAGTTGGTAACACTCATTGTCAAAAATTTTCCACATTCGGGAACATGTATGAAATATTAAAACTTTTTATTAACTACAACAAACCCTATAGGGTTCTGGCAAATATAGAGTGCTCGGCCTCTGTGTCAGATTTTAAAAACTCCACAAATGAACGCATTCCTCTGCAAAGGTTTTTTCTAAATCAGTGGCATAAAGTCGTTTAAACTCCTTTGCTTTGCTTCTAATAAATTCAGTGTCGTCTAGTTCATGCAGTTTCCATAGGAAACCGAACTTTGTGTTTACTGTATTATAAATAATTTGCCGGTTTTTTAACTGCACTTTAAGACAATTAATAGCTGCATAATAATTATCAACGATGAAAGATCGTCTCCCTTCTAACTCAAAATGCCCCGTTTTAACTTTACCAAAATGAAATTTTGGTTTCTTTCTTCCTCTTGCATCTTTTTTGTATGTGGTCACTTCGCATCTATTGATTGCCTCTGATTCAAAATTTTCGAGCTGTTTTTCGTCACGCAACGTATCAAGATAAGCATGTAATGTCTCATAAGAGTAACAACGTTAGATAAATTAACAGAACTTGCTTGTAGCTGTGCACTAACTATTTGAAACTTTACAAGCACAGAGTTCCAAAAGCACAACATGATTGTAATTTCTAAAGTTTTCATTTTTTTCTAATATTGTTTTTGCTTCCATTTTGGTCTCTTTACTTTGAGTTTCATCTTCGCAAATAGAGTTTAATGCTTCCAGAACTTGTTTGTATGAACTTTATAAGGCTTTGCTTGCATCTGCTCGCACACTCCATCGAGTTTTTGATAGATATTTTAGTACCGTCGTTTTTTCATCCAATTTGGATGAAAAAACGACTGCTTGTAGATCCAGAAAAAAAATTGTATAGTTGTCATTCCAGTGTCAAAAAAGCAGCTGACTCGTCACTACTTTCGGCGATAGCCGATCCCACAAGTTGGAGAGAATGCGCTGCACAAGGAACAAAAGTAGCCAGAGGATTTACAGCTTTAATTCTTGACTGAAAACCTTTGTTTTGACCAGACATATTGCTAGCGTTATCATAACTTTGGCCACGACAGTCTCTAATATCATTTTCCAAAGTTTTACCAATTGTCGCAAGAACAGGGTAAAAATGTGACAAAGCGTTTGACAGGTTCTCCGTCAGGCAAAATATAACGAATTATAAATGTCAACTGATCGGTATGTGAAATATCTGGAGTAGAATCAATGCTAATCGAATAATATTTTGCTTTTTTTATTTTTCGATCGAAATCGAAAGTCAAACTTAATAGTGCTTGCAAAGACACGATTTCAGCGCGCCCCCTGATTCTCGCGCCTAGGCTGCAGCCTAACTAGCCTAAGGGTTAATCAGGCCCTGATGGTGCATGGAAAAATATTAAAATGATAATAAAGAAAATTGATATGGGATATTTACTAAGCGCCAAATGTATCTAAAATTCAATAAAGCACAATAAAAGAATATGTAGAACCATTTTTTTAAATATTATTTCATCCAGAAGTTAATAATACATTAAAAAATCGACCATAAATACGGCAAATATGCAGAACGAAAATGCGTGCGCAAAGAGTTTCCATGCGCAAAGTTAAACTTTGCGCACTCATTTGCGTGCGCAAAGTCAGTACTTTGCGCACGCAAGTAGAAAAAGTGCATTTTCTTAACATTATTTCACGTCATAATAGTGTCAACTAGCTTAACTACGCTATACGATATGAAACAAAATTAAAAGAACATTTTTAAAAATACCATGGACATCGGTCCGGATAATAGTCTGTGATTGTTCTTATTCCTTGCGTGTGTGGTATAGATTAATTATCCACTATTTTTATTTAATCTGGGTGTACGTAGAATTCAAAATTTTATTTGTTAATTAATTTTCTAAATTATTAGTTACTTTCGCATTTTTCCTAGTTCCCTGTATAGTAAGGATGACCTTTAACGTGACTAAATCCAATTTTACAAGTGGAACACATTACATTAATTTATAATTCTGTAAAATGTTTACTTAAAAATTTACCCTTAAAAGATGCATGCAATGACACAATATTGAAATTAATTTCGTTACATGTTCAAGATAGAAAATAGAAATTTATTATATGTGTGGTACGGGCAATTTTTTATTGCGCGAAAGCACTATATACAGGGTGTTACAAATTCGATGCATTACCATTGCTATCTCGGTAAATATAAGAGATAGAGAGTTGTTTAAATTAGGGCAAAGTTGCGCATTTCAATGTTTAAAAACTTTTTGAAAAGAAATTTAAGAAATTCCGATTACTTCCGGAGATATCCGGAGAAAAACGAAAAACTCAATTTTGTTTTTTATTTTTACGACCTTATTACTGAGTATTTTGAAAAACCAAGAGCACTTTCTAATGGCAATTTTTTATGTTCTTCAAAAAAGTAATCTTATTTTTCCGATACAACGTTTCGTTTTTTAGATACCAACACCAACTTAATTTTTTTAAATACGGACCTGGATTTTTTATTTCATTTTTGGATAGCTTTTGATCTCCAAAAATTAATGATGTATCACAGCTGTAACTAAAATGTTTGCTATAGGAGTTATTTGAAGTTTTTTAAAAATTGAAGAGTAGGCTTTGATTTTGAAATATGAAACAAAGTGTACCTTAACTTTGACAACAGACAACATTTTTCTTAACATTAACGTGACAAATAAGATTCAGTGTCCTTTTGAAAATGTACTTTTCTAACGAAGAAAAACGCGATATGCTAAATGTTTACTACTTATGTGGCTTGAATACTAAAAATGCAGCGGAAATGTATTTTCACCAATTTCCCGAACGCCGGCAGCCTTATCCATCAGTGTTTGCAAGATTAGATAGGCGGTTGAGAGAGGATGGTACATTTCAAAAAAAGCGAAATAAATATGGAAGTAAAGTTAGTGAACAAGACAGAGAATTGATTTTAAATCAGGTATTTTAAATCTATTTAAAAAATCCAGTATTCTAACACAAAACAAATTGTTTTAGGTTAATAATAATAGCTCCGTGTCTACTCGACAAATTGCGGTAAATCTAAACGAACCAACAATACACCATGTAAAAGCTGGGAGAATATTAAAAAGTAATGGCTACAAGCCTTTTAAACTCCACGTATCACAGCAATTGCTTCCGGGTAATGCGGAAAGGAGATTAAATTATTGCACGTGGTTAAGGGAACAAATCCATACAGATGGTGATTTTCTGAAAAACATTTTATGGCCCGATAAGTGTAAATTTACAAATTGCGGCATTTTCGATCAAAAAAAATGAGCATATTTGGAGCATTGAAAATCCCAGGGAGAACAAAGAAATAAGAAAACAAGTCCGATTTAGTGTTAATGCTTGGGCTGGGATCTATGGTAATAAAGTTATTGGGCCATTTCTTTTTGAAGGCAATTTAAATGGTGATATTTACAATTCTTAAATACTGAGTTCCAGGAATATTTAAGTGATATTATTATTCCCCTGGACAGACTACGCCGAATCTGGTTCCAGCAGGACGGGGCGCCACTCCACCACACCGGGGCCGTAAGGAATTTCTTAAATCAAGAATTTCCCCAAAGATGGATTGGAAATGGTGGTTTTATTGTATGGCCTGCGCGGTCGCCCGACCTCTCACCCTTAGATTTTTTGTGGGGCGCGCTAAAAAATTTAAATTACAAAACTGAAATAAATAGCCTAGAAGAACTAAATATTCTCATTAGAAATGCTTTTCGCACCACAACACGGCGTTCTGTACAAAGAGCAATTAATAAAATACCAAAAAAAACCAACAAGTGTATTCAAGTCAACTGCAATATTTTTAAACATCTAAAATATTATATATTGTTAATTTGTTACAAATTTAATAAAAAAAGGTTTTGTCAGTTAAAAAAAATAATTTAAATTAATTAAATATTATTAATAAATTAATATTATAAATTATATAAATAAATAAGTTTAAGTTTCATATTTCAAAATCAAAGCGTACTCTTCAATTTTTAAAAAACTTCAAATAACTCCTATAGCAAACAATTTAGTTACAACTGTGATACATCATTAATTTTTGGAGATCAAAAGCTATCCAAAAACGAAATAAAAATTCAAGGTCCGTATTTAAAAAAATTAAGTTGATGTTGGTATCTAAAAAACAAAACGTTGTATCGGAAAAATAAGATTATTTTCTTAAAGAGCATAAAAAATTGCCATTAGAAAGTGCTCTTGGTTTTTCAAAATACTCAGTAATAAAGTCGTAAAAAAATAAAAAACAAAATTGAATTTTTCGTTTTTCTCCGGATATCTCCGGAAGTAATCGGAATTTCTGAAATTTCTTTTCAAAAGTTTTGGAGCATAAAAATGCGCAACTTTGCTTTAATTTAAACAACTCTCTATCTCTTATATTTACAGAGATAGCAATGTTAATGCATCGAATTTGTAACACCCTGTATATCCTTTTTTATAATTTATTTGGAAACCTTATTCATCCTTATTCACCTTAGTCATCAAGTTTATTTTTTATCCGTAAAAGTAGTACTGATAAAGCCACTTGCCCGATTTATATAGACGGCTGTACTCGCCGTAGGTTTATTTTAAGTAATATTTTTAGAAAAGTAACTATTTTTATTTACACATCTTTTATATAAAAAAAAAATAAATATGTTTTTTTGAAATCAACCAAATTTCTGAATAATCCTGTATATTTATTATTGTTATTATAATTATTGTTTAGGATGCCCTCATGAGCTTTGAAGAAGACAAACTTTCGAAAGCAATATTAGTTTTAAAAGAAGTGGAAAAACGGTGCACCACTCAAAATGGATGGTTGAAGTCATTGTCCCAAAGAGTTTTCGGCACTGTAAATGAAAATCCACAGCCTTTAGCTCAACAGTTAGAAACGCAAATAATTCTAGCAGATTCACAGGTGAATAGTTATACGAACTAAATTTATATTGCCACAAAAAATGCCTACACAATATATAGAACTTTTTTCGCGGATCAGCTGATCATTTACAGTTAATTTCGTTTTTGATCCATTAAGCTGTGTATCCATTTCACTAGGAAGGTGCGCGCGGATTCATTACTTGTGTCTGGTGGTATCAACCAACATCCTTTGCCGCGACTAAAAAGACCGACAAAATCTGGCTCGTTCCAAAGCAGTGTTCGCGTTGCCGCACGCACTTGTTTGGCATCCACTTCGCAGCAATGACAAAGACATGACAAGCCCACAAAAAGTTTTTTTTTTAAACCCTAGTCCTGAAAACCGACAGGCTACCATCCAAGCAAGATATCAGTAGAATCAAACTATCTCAGAAGCCAAAGACCGAAATTTTACCCCTAATGACAAATTCCTGTAAAAGCCCCAAAAATTTCGAGATTTTGGGGAAATTTTACCCCTTATGACAAATTCCTGTAAAAGCCCCAAAAATTTCGAGATTTTTGGACAATTTTACCTCTAATGACAAATTCCTGAAAAAGCTCCAAAAATGTCGAGATTTTTGGAAACCGTTTTAATAATCGGATAAAAGATATTGTCTTCTCTTGCTCGAATGGCAGTAAATCCTTCTGGTTCTTTGCTAAAATCATTGAAGATAAAATTGTTTCTACCTCTAAAAGAAAAGCTGAACTATTTGCACAACAATTTGCTGCCAATTCTACCCTTGATCGTCCCGTTAAGCTTATCCTTTCTTCTCTTATTACTAACCAAAAAATCGTCTGGGCTAGATGGCATACCAGCAATCATCTTAAAAAAATGTGCTCCTGAGCTTGCACACATCTTAACTCGCCTTAAAAACTAAAAAGCTGCACGTATATGCAACCTGTCCCCAGGAAAGGATGCAAAACTCTCCCTTCTAACTACAGACTTATGTCTCTTCCTTCTGTTGGTTGTAAGATAATGGAAAAAATTAATTAATCTCGAGTCTCAAAGTATTTGGAAAAACACAAAATTTTACATGACTAACAGTATGGATTCCGTCACAGAAGATCTACAGCTGATCTTCTTTCCTTTGTCTCACACAACTGGAACAAGTCCCTTGAGTTTCTTGGTGAATTCCAGATCATTGCTCTTGACATATCCAAAGCATTTGATCAGTTCTGGCATGATGGGCTTCTTAACAAATTTCCTTTCTACGGCCTTTCACCTATGCTTTGTTCGTGAATCTTCAGTTTCCTTTCTAATCGACGTATATCAGTTATTGTAGAAGGTCATTCTTCGAGTTTCTACCAAATTAATACTGGGGTGCCCCAGGGCTCAGTACTGGCACTAACTCTGTTTCTTCTTCACATCAATGATCTTCTCCCTTCCACAAACAATTCTATCCATAGTTTTGCTGTCCGTAGTACTCTCCACTCTAACATTTAATTTCTTAGGCCATCCTGTAAGTCTGATTTGTAAAACAAGTGCAGGTCAATGCAGATATCTCTTTCATAAGACCTTAAACTAATCTTGGATAAGGCGCTAAAAATTTTGTTCAGTTTAATGCCTCTATAATACAGTCATGTTCGCTATCGCGAAAAAAGTCTGTCAATGCTCATCCGTTACATATGTGCGACCAAGTTTTGCAGAACAAAGAATCATTTAATTTTATGTCAGTTACTTTTGAGAATAATCTGAACTGGCACGAACACATTACATTCATAGCCTCAGCGGCTTTAAAAAAGCTTGGATTTCTTTTTCGAGCCGAAAGTATTTCTCTTCTTTTAATCTGTATACCCTGTACTTATCCCAGATCATGTCTGAGGAATGGCGTCTTCTATAACACTTAACATTCTTGACTCCATTCAAAAAAAAGCTCTTCGTCTTATTAATGATCCCACACTTACGGAAAATCTTCCTTCTCTTGCCCGCTGATGAGCTCTAGGGGATCTGTACTCCTTTTTTATAGGTATTTTTACGGCATTTACTCCAAAGAGTTGTCCCGTATAATTCCTCCTTTGGTAACTCCTCACAGAGCAACACATAGGGCCACTTTTATGCGTCCTTTTAGAGTCCAACTTAAGAGGCCCCAAACTTCCCACTTTGTTCTTCTCTCCATCCCTAGAATTTACAGACTATGAAACGTGCTACCCGCAAAAGTTTTCCTTTTTCCTCCAAATCTCCAAATAGTAAAGTCAGGCACGGTGCGTTGGTCTAGGCCTCAGTCTTCGTGGACTGTCCCAAGATAAAAAAATAAAAAATAATAAATAAAAATACGCTGCGCGAGGTAGCCTCGGGTAATGGAAACACAACTTTAGAGGAATTATCAGTAGTATAAATTGGTCCATGGGCTTTAATTTTCTCACAGGTGGAAAACGATTTATAAATCCAATCAGTTCTTTGCGTTGTCCTTTATTTTATTTAAATTTTTCAGGTGTGTATAGCAATCTTAACTTTTTTGCAACAAGACCTATCTGGATATTTTAAAGGAGGATGGGTGTTGCGAAAAGCATGGAAAGTATACCAAAAGACCTACAATGAAATTCTTTCTCTGTATAAAGAGAGAATTGGTGAACTTCATTTGCCCGGTTAGTACATATTAATAAATAAGTCTACAATGTGTAAATTATGTTTATCTGGATTTTGAATAATGAGTGGTACCAAGTCGATCTGTATTCACCACACGCCTCTTAAAAACAATTGTGAAGGATGGTGTGAGGAGGTAGGTCAAAGATCTGTAGACCCAGATGGCCCAGGAAGAAGCCTAGTTAAAATAGTCCATACTTACCCTGGCAATGTGTAAACAGGCATCGTCATTATCTTGTTGAAAAATCTGGTATCCAAGCATTTAGAGATGTGGAATAAAGATGAGGCTTTGTTATTTTCTGAATAAAGACTTGCGCCATAAAGGTCGCATATGAAATGGCCAGTGATGAATTATAATTTCCGGAAATATATCAGGAAACATTGAAAATATATGTAAATATTGGAAATATAAAAATAGAAATTACAACACTCAAAACACTAACCATTTAATAAAAGATTATTACAGGTAACTGTTCAGATTTGTTTGAATGATTTTGAGACACATACGATTTTTTAAATGGAACATCCTGTATATTATGTTCCAGGTATCAACCTGGAACAAACGCTATCAAGCGCTAAAATCTTTTTTTTACTATATATAATTTAGCTATATGTGTTTCAGCAGTAGTTTTTGATATATTTAGCCTTAAACTCAATAACAAATTTTCTTCCTATTTCCTATTCTAAAATATATCACATTAGCACTGAATCTAGGAAAACATGAAATAATGACAGTTTTCTTGCAAGTTGCTGTCCATAAAATGGTTTACACTGAAAAGGAAAAGTGTGAAATGGTTTATTTATTTTACAAAAATAATAAGAATGCTATTGCAGCAAGAAGAGAATATCAAAATTTGCACCCGGGTAGACCTTTGCCGTCAAGAAGCACTTTTTATTACGTAGAAAGAAATTTTCGACAACGTAAAAATGTCTAAAGAAAAAAAAACGAACTATTCAAATTAATGCAAATGATGAACTAGAAATTCTCTTATATTTTGAAGGTAAAGACTGACATTTTTTTAAATTAAATTTTATTTAAATCTCTTGGTCGTAGAAAATCCGACTTTTTCAGTGGCTGATGCCGCCAAGCAGTTTAATAAATCGGCCAAAAAAATCAATGTAACACCACGCAAGTATAAATATCACCCCTCCAAAATATTGCCAGTCCAAAAATTAAATAAAAACCAAATAGTTCGTAGAGAAGGCTTTTGTCGAGAGATGTTCCAATTAAAAATTAATAACAACGATCTTTTTAAAAATATTTTGTGGAGCGATGAGGCATCCTTTCATACGACAGGACTCTTCAACAGAAAAAATAGTCATATATGGGCTTCTGCAAACCCCCATGGACATAGGGAAATCCAATTTTAAGGCCATAGGTCTATTAGCGTTTGGTGCCGCATTCTTAATAATACAGTAATCGGCCCAATTTTTGATAACGGTCATTTAACTGGTGAAAGATATTTGAATTTCCTTGAGAATGATATTGAAAATCTTTTGGACGATTTACCTCTTCGACAATATAATGAGCTAATATGGCAGCAAGACGGGGAACCGCCCCATTATGTAGTTCCTGTCTGTAATTTTTTAAACAACCGCTATACGTTATAGATTGGAAAGAATGGAGGAATTGAATGGCCATCAAACAGTCCCGATTTAACACCTCTAGATGCTTTTTATGAGGCTATTTAAAAAACAAAGTATAAAAAAGGAAGAAGTAGAACATTGGAAGACTTAATAATTAAATTTACAAACGCCATAAATACTTTGAACCAAGAGAAATCGCATTTTATTATTAACTTTACCGCAAATTAGATGATGATTATAGAAAATGCATTAACAACAACGGTGGTCATATAAACCATTTATATTTATTTTATTTATATTATGTTATCAAATAATAAATCAGTTGACAACAGATTCCTTGTTTGTTTGCATGTTTTCCTAGATTCATGGTCGTGGCTAATGCGACATATTTTAGAATGGGAAGAAAATTTGTTCTTGGGTTTAATACTAAATATATTAAAAATTACTAAGACACATATAGCTAAATTACATATATTTGAAAAGAGGATTTTTAGTGCTATCAACCTGGAACATAATATACAGGATGTTCCATTTAAAAACTCGTAAGTTTGGTTCACCAGATGTTTGTGGTTGATCCTGTATATGCATCAACTATTTTTCCTTATGGTTAAGGATAAATCCTACAAGTCTTGTATTGAAAGTTTTTTTCTATCTCGTATAATAAAGCCAGCAGAAGCTGTTTAATTATAAGGAAAGACCCTGTACTTTTTCGGAAATTGTTTTCCTAGTCTGAAATTTTTACTGCAAAAATATAACACATATATATGTCCACGTTAAACACTGAAATCCGTCATTTCCTGGAATGTCTAGTGAGTACATGTATTGCCGGCAATCGGTGTAATAGCCTTATTATTACAGTGTTTAACTATTTAGTTATTTTCTGTAATTTTTGTTCATGGAAAACCGATAAGGTGAGCTTGAATAAACTCATTAAACTGGCTGAAATTTGTTGATCTTCGTGCTCTCGGCATTGTAAATGGATCAAGTAAACACCATAAATAGCACAGGAGATGAGGCATTTTGGCTACGATTTTTTTTGTACTGCACGGATTCACTTGAAATTTTCACAGAGGGTAGAGAATAGCCCAAGGATCAAAGTTTATATCATGCCGAGGTGTGCTTTTATCCTGGGGGTGGTTGCCACCCCATCTTGAGGGTGGAAATTTTTTATTACATTTTAACTACAGAAATCGATAAAGAAAGTAATTTTAAGTAAAAAATGTTCTATACATTTTTTTCCTAAAACTAATATTTTCGAGTTATTCGCGATTGAAAGTAAAAGTTTTTCGACGAAAAAATCGACGTTTTTAATGGGGTTTTCACGAATAACTCTAAAAATATGCATTTTATCAAAAAAACTATAAAGAGCAAAAATTGTAGCTTATAAAAAAACTAGAAAGAAATGGTATTTTATAATTTCTCTACTACCAATACAGACCGAGCTACGGCTTGTTAATGGTTAGCTTTTGTTCGTCAAATGTTAAATTTGAAAGATTCAAAGTCAAATAGCGGGAAGAGTTTGCATTTTCCAAGGAGAACATATAAGGTCTTTTTTAAAGTATATAATAAGACTTTTCTTTTAAAAACAAAATAAGAGTTTTTAGCATGAAAATTGAGCGAGTTATGATAAAAATAAACTCGGTCCCTACTTTTTTCTACGAAAAGATCATTAAAAACAACCCCTAATTCCCCTCTTAATTAAAATAGATCTGTACCCTTCTGCGATTCTTTTTATATATGTATTATTAATACATTCTAGAAGTTTAACCAAATTAAAATGCTTAATTTTAGAAAAATTGGAGCTTAAAGTGAAAAACAATTTTTCGCAATTTGGTAAAAATAGCCATTTTCTTCAAAATAATTCCAACAATACTGGAGATACAAAAAAATGCTAGGATACCGAATTATAGCTTTTTAAATAACAAAGACTTTTTATTACATATATTTTTCTGTACAATAAATAACTAAGGGGACTAAAGGATTTAATTTACATAGCCTTGTAGCTCTTTAAAAACCTACAAAATTATTTTTGAACAAACTTTCCATCATTAAAACTAAAGGAGCTATGTTTAAAAAACCAATCCACCTTTTTTTCAAAAAAGTCGAATAGCCCACTTCGGAGCATAATATTCTATAAAACCGGTATACTTTATACTTTTACCGGTATAATTTTTGTATGCAATTCTACTTTCTTTTCCTATTTATATCTATTATATTGGTTTATAAGAATTGCAATGTTGTAAGGGGTGGTTTTTAAGGATTGAAAAGTTGCAAAAGAATGAAATTGGTAATATTTCAAGCAGTAATATTCATTAATATTATTACATAATTATTAAATCTGTCAAGCTATTAATTTTTTGGGGATAAATCTTTTTTTTTAATTAAGCTATAATACGGGTTGATTTATAAGGGTCGAAAAGTTGCGAAATAAAATTAGTACGTATTTTAAGCAACACCATTCTAAAATTAAATCACTATGGTAAATTAATCATTTTTTAGGGTAGATATATTTTTTTAAATTTAAGCTCTAACAAGGGTTGATTTTTAGGGGTTGAAATATTTTAAAATTATTTTCTAAAGCATAAAACAATCATTAATCAACTAATCCAAACCAAATTTTACCCATCTTAAGGTTTAAAATGTTATTCCATAAGTTTTGACAATTAGGGGTAGTTTTCACCCTTAAAAAAACAGCGCACATCACCATAAATAGAATTTAAAGTAGAGGGTTAGAAGCGCCTAATTCCAAATTTTTATACAAATCGATGCAGGACACAAAAATTGCGAGGTTTTGCAATTTTTTAGCTTCATTTCAGGGACAATAATTATTTATCATCAAATCGTTTAAATTTATCAAAAAATTTTTTTTGTAAATCTCATAAGGGGTGGTTATTTAAAGGTTGAGTTATGGTAGTTAAATATTTATTATACCGTAAACTGAACTAAAATATTTTTTTCTACAATAAAAGCGTTATTAAATAATTTTAAAATAAAAAACATTTTTTTTTTAAATTTCGTTATTAAGGGTGATTTTTAAGGGTTGAAACGTTAAAATATAATGTTAGATATAACTCACAACATAAAAATATATTCATTCTACATATTTAGCTATGATTTTAATTTACATAAGGTCTATTTCTGGTTTTTTAATTTTTTAGCATAAGGGGTTGTTTTTACCCCCTTAAAATAAAAAGCACACCCTAAGCATATATAAACTTTGATCTAGAGGGTAAAAGCAACTTAATTCAAATTTTCATAAAAATTGAAACTGTACAAAAAAATCCGGAGGTCAAACAGCTTTTTTCTCCCCATCCACTGTACTAAAACTACACTACAGCACAATAAACAAGACCATTTGGATAGTTTAGGCCTTATGTTTCCTACACTTTATTTTAAACTTGTTAACTGTATTCTATAATTATATACAAGTAATTTTTAGATCCAATATTATCACCAGTAACCCCAACATCAACTTATGACGAACGGTCGGAGATAAACGAAGAATCACCGACGTCTGACTGGGAAATTCCGGAAGCACAACTCAACGGGTATTCCTATTATTCCAAATCGACCATATCCCACTCCCGCTCTCTTAATTTTAACCAAAACACCACAGTAAACCTTGTAGAACCTAATGATATTTTAGTAACACATAAATCAATAAACAATAACACTAAAAAGCTCAAAAAACCCAACAGTTTGGCTTTGAAAAAGTCGACTTCTGTAACCGAATCGTTAGGTAGCAAAACAAGAACTAATATTTTTGGTTCAACAAGGTTTAATTTACGTCCACTTACCAATTCCTTATCCTTGAATGCCT
>JAHBCN010005176.1:57723-85460 GCA_019359885.1 Listronotus oregonensis
ATTTTTTTAATTAACGATTTCTCCCAAACGGTAAGTTTTACGGCAAAAATGAAAGAGGGATTTTTTGTTTATAATTGATTGATAATTATTATAAAACCATAATTTTTTCCCAAGTCAATGGCGTAGTATTTTTTTTTTGTAAAATTGTTTTGAAAATTCGTCAAAGCTACGCCACTGGTTGCAAAAAAAAATTAAATGAACATCTGAAAAGTGTGTTTTTATGCCATAATATCCTGTGCCAAAATTCAGTTCAATATCTCAAACCGTCTTTGAAAAATGTATTAAAAAGTGAAAATAAAATAAAACTTTAACACCCTGTATCTTAATAACTAAGCATTTTAGGGCCCACGTTTATATGAACTTTTCTACTCAAAATCGATCCAGGAATGCCTCCTTCAAATTATGACATACCATTAAGTAACACCCTGTATTGAGAGCGGAAAAAATGCAAATGCTTTATAGATGTATTTCCCTAGATATCGAGTAAGAAGACAACCAAGCATTCATACTTTTAAAAGACTAGATAAAAATCTAATTGCCATTGAATCATAAAAAAAAATAATAATGTATATTAAAAAATAATATTAAATAATGGAATTCTATACAATGGGTGCAAAATTTAAATACGATATTCAGGTTCTTGATGTCCTTTTTCATAAATTTAGTTTTTTCCATAAATAACTTATTTTTTAATAAATATTAAGTATGTAGTATCAATAATGAATTATTTTATTTAGACATAAATATAATAGTAGACTAATCTACAGGGTGTCCCATTAAAAAATATTATATATAAAACATATTACATCTTTTAAATTTAAACCGGTTAAAACAGCACGTCACTGGAATCTACATAAAATTCTGCACAATTCTATCTTTACTAATAACCGATTCACAGGAGTGCTGAAATCGTTAAAATTTGAAAAACGCTCTGTATCTGTTTTAACTCAAGAATCAAATTTGCTCTATCTCTTGTAATTTTCCTAATGCTATGGATATTCATTAATCGTCCGTAACCATCTCACTCATACTGTAAAAGTTTATTTTTCGGACTTAAAACATAAATATCTCTTCAATAATAAAATCGTGTTTTTCCTACCGAAAGACAAAACTTATTGTTCAACCTAGTAAACGAAGGATTACTTCTAAAGACCCCAGTTCTTTTATCAATTTTCTTATTTGTTTTTAGAGATTCTCAAAAAATTGATAAAAAAACCCTTGTAAGACTGATGGGAGCAATATCATTTGGCCATGGGCTGTTTCAGTTAGGTGTATCGCTGTTACCGACATCCTTAACTCGATTAGTTAGTCTCTTAGGATTTGCGGCGAATAGGCAAAATGGGATGGCTTGTCTTATGTACGCAAGGCTTGGTGTGGATATGCGAGCACCCTTAGCAAGGTAAGTATTTTTTTCCTATTTGTAATAAACAATTACTTTGTTATTTAAATTCGAGAAATGAAATCTAATCAAAAGAACAACAATATACAGGGTGTAAAAAGTATTATGCTCACGATTTTAATGGGCGATAGTGATGCTCAAAACAAGTCAAAAAGTTTATATGATATATGTATCAAAACTTGACAGATTTTTGTCCAAATGTTATCAAGGTTACAAACTTTACAGCATTTATTTCTGAAAACCTTAACAATTGAAAACTTAAACGTCTTAATCGCTTATCATTAGATTCATTTGCTAATAAAATAAACTAAGTTTTAAATGTTTCAATCTACAAATAAAAATAAAAATTCTTTAGTTAAAAATTAAAAAAAAACAGTTGGCAACAGCGCTAACCAGAAGACGCCTTGTGTGTAGAGTAAATTCATATGTACATTGTGCTCATCGGCCGCGATATTTTCGTTCGTTTCTAAATAGAGAAAATATGTTGATATGTTATAAATTTACGACAACCGTAGTGCAGGTGTATAGTCTGTCTCAAAGTATATCGTTATGGCTTTTGACGGACCATACCCCAATAAACCTTTAACGATTTTATTACCTATTGTTATTGGGTAAACCCATTTGTTCATAAGGGCATAAATATTATTGCAAATATGTTAGTGGCAGTGTTGAATAACCGTTTTTACTGTGCGTTTCGAAAAAGTTGTTTTACGAGAATATAACTATGTCGCGTCGAAATCATTTGTCATTAGATGCAAAACAGGTTGTGAAAAATGTGTATGAAACTTTAATCAGTAGAGGTCTAATTAAACAAGAAGCTTAAAAAGAAACCTGTCTACTTACAAAAACTCCAATATCATCGATAAGGGGTATTATTATTAGTGAAGAATTGAATAAAAGAAAAAAACTTAGTTATTCCTACCTTGGATAAACTGAAAAAGAAGCTAGACGAAGACGAAACCAATATAAATATTAGCCGTGCCACCCTCCATAGAGTTGTCTGTAAAATGGGATTTAAATACCGCAAAATAGACAAAAGACAAGTAGTAATGGAATCGCACAGATTATGCACTTGGAGATTTAATTACCTTCAAGAAATTAAAAGATATAGGTTAGAAAACAGATTCATAATTTACCTTGATGAAACATGGTTCGATACACACGACACAGTATCCAAAGGATGGGTTGATTCCAGTTAAAATTGTCAGACGAAAGCACCTTCAAATAAAGAAAAACGCATTACCATAATACACGCTGGTTCAGAAGACGGATTTGTCCCCAACTGCATGCTGTTGACTGCAAAGAATATTAAGGATTCTAGCTTGGATTATCATGAGGATACAAGTGCAGAACTTTTTGAAAACTGGTTTCAAAATTATCTTTTAAAAAATATTCCAAACAACAGTGTTATTGTCATGGATAACGCAAGCTACCACAACCGTCTGCTACACAAAGCACCAGCTTCATCAAGTTCAAAAACTGAAATCCAGGAATATTTGTTAAAAATGATATTTATTTTGAATTCAGTTATAAAAAAACATCTAAACATAAAAATGTAATTACTAACATACCAGTTGAGAGCTGGAAAAATTCAATACAGGACCTTATAAAAATTGAGGACTCTTACATTTCTATTCAAAACAACATAAATCCTATTGTAATTAATCTCAATGATGACTCTGATAGTAAAACAGAATTAGATTTAGATATTTAGATTAAAAATGTAATTATGTATAGATAATGCAGTTATAAATTTATTAAAACTTTGCATGTATTTAATTTCTTAATGTAATTTTAAGATTATACTTACCTAAATAAACAATAAATTATAAATCTTTGTATTATTAAAGTCCGTCCCTAATGTTCTGTCCTTTAATACCTACCTATCCGCAGATTTATTGCTGTCGGCATGTATAATCCATAAATGAAGGCAAGAGCTAACACGGTATACTTTGAGACAGACTATACCAAAGAGTTTTGTAAACGGGATGTGTGCAACCGAGAAATCTAAATAAAAAAGTGCTGTCTTAAAACATAATAATGTATCTTCTTAAAATGGATATTCAGAATAATTTTGTTGTAAGTACAATTATAGTTTAATTACAAATAAAACCAAACAATAATGTATTGTTTTTTACTCACCTTTATTCCAAGTTAAATATAAAAATAAATTTCAAGAAGTAATTTTTAATACTTACACAAAAAAGTGTAAATATATAAAACCTCCAAAATACGCTCGACGTTCGACTCGCTGCGATAAAACCGGCGCGGCGCGGTGTTGCCAAATTTTTTAAACTTTGGAAAGCCATATTTTGAAAATAATTAACTTTTGACCCATGAGTTCTTGGCTTTCTTTACTTGTTTTGAGCTCCACTATCGCCCATTAAAATCGTGAGCATCATACTTTTTACATCCTGTATAAATTAAAAGTTAAATAAAATAGTATCCCTGAACTAAACTCCTTTTTTAGCTTAGCATTACTGTGGTACCATACTATAGTGCGTCCATTTTATGCCATAGACGGAATCAATGTGCAAGCGGGCGTAGAAGCTGCAACGGTACTGATACGGGAATCCGAAAAAGAATTCGCGAACTCAGCTTTGTTTTTATTTTTTGCTGGCCGAACAAGCAGATTAAGTGTAAGTCATAATGTTATCAGATAAGGGTAAGAATTCAAGCTTTTTTTTAGTCCTTTTAAGTTTTAAACACGTAATGTATGTTTTCTCTAAAACCTTGCTTTTTTCAGTGAATTCTTATCTGCCTTGTTTCTAGGGATTTGATGTCATTTAAGGTAGTTTACTCGTAGAACGGCTTTTCTTACAAATTAAATAAAATTGAATTATAGGGTTAATAAAAGTGTCTTTCTCCAACCGTCAAAAAATGTTTGTACTATTTTCAGGTGCAAAAGCTATCAATTCTCATACCGTACAAAAATGTGCTCGTTGCTTGGCAACACTTTTAATCCTAGGATTAAAAGTGCTACTTTTAATCCTATAATTAAAAGCAATAATTGTATTTGAACTGTTTTGAATAACTAAATGTATTAATTTTGACTTGGTTGGAGAAAAAATGGTATATATCATACGGACTAAAAGTGCTTATTTTTACTCGCTGCGCTCGCTCAGCCTCGCAACTACAAAAATTGCTCGTAAAAAAAGATGTACTTTTGATACTTATAATATAATATACTATTATCTAATTGAAAACAAAAAAAAACGTTTTTATCGTCTGAAAACATTGTCGATATCTGTCATGTATGAAAACCGTGCATTCATTTCGGAATATCTCAAAAACGGTTCATACGATATTTTTTAAAATCAAAGTATTTTGATCGTTTTGTTAAAAAAGATTATATGTTGTGTATAGTCGCCTACAAAAATAATATTTTCAAACATTGAGAACCTCTAACATTTGGTAACACGTATTCGATCTTATTTGAAACAGCGCTAAATTTGTGGTCCATAAACTAAAATAGAAAGAGGGTGTAGCGAAATATCACGTGAATTTATTTTGTTGTTGAACGCGCGATTTCTAAGCAACCGAAAAGCAGCGTATCAGCTCGCCGTTGCCAGGCAACGATTCCCCGTTTTTATCACGGCTCTTAATTTTTCAGAAATGAATTGGATTAAACTTACCTGTAATTAAAAATAATATTCTTAAATTTTTAAGATACTTTGTACTAAAAAAATACATGTGATTTCGGGTAGGGGGGATGGTTAGTCCTAAACCTCACCGTGTATCACCGGGAGGGGGGGAGAGGGGAGTTAAAAAAATGCTAAAAAACATCACGTGATTAATGGACGACCCCTTTAAAGCCTCTTTAAAACCATTATATACAGGGTACCCCGAAATTGGCACACAATATTTCCAGGGGCTATTTTTCAAATAGAAATAGAACAAAATGTTTCTACAAATATAACCTGAGGCTAAAATTCTAGTAAGTTCTAACAATTTCAAATAAAAAAAAACATCCTTAAAATTCCCGTTTTTGGCAGGCTCTTGCTCCCTTCAAAAGCATTTTACACTTTTCTGGACACTTTATGTCTTATTTTATGCTTATATTTGTGTAAAATACGTCCTAGAACTAGTGTGCACCTATTTTGGTACACTCTGTATATACGATATATATATTTATTTTTATTATATTTGTTTCAGTCTAATATACCTGCGGCTTTGAAATCATTTCAAAAGGCAAATGAAAACGCAAATCATCGTGAGATAAAAATTCTTTGCCTACACGAAATTGGATGGTGTTATCTTATTCAACTGGATTATGAAAACGCTAAAAATACTTTTCTTTATTTAAAATCAACCAGCAGATGGTCCAGGGCTTTTTATGGTTATCTAGCTGCTATTTGTACAGGTAATCAACTGTTAATAAGTTAATAAAACGTCATTTCTTTAATTCTGTTCGTCATTTAGTGTTATTTTAAACAAATAACGTAAAGGAGAGACAGTTCTAATACAAAATGTCGTTAACCTACTTTTTCAACAGAAACGGGTTACTCTGTAGGCACTGTGCACTACCAAACCACTTTTAACACTGAAAGATGCCAGATGTTAAATTGTTGTTCCGCGTAGGTGACGCAACTTAACATTGTTCTGTAAACTTTGCTTGAACCCCTAAGGTGCACATTTCGTAATAACAAACGTTTTCAAATTTTTCATAAACCTAGTTAGTCGTCAAAATGTAACTTTTGTTTCTAACAAATACCTAGTTGTTAACATTAATAATATAATTTCTAAGAACTTTAGAATACTGGGTTTCATTACACTAGAGAAATGTTAATATTAATTTTATGCCGGTAAGATAAATCGGCCGATACCGATGTTTAAGTGCTAATATACCCATATATCGGTAATAATACACAAGTAATAAAGCAGTATATATCAACTAATATGGATCCAAAACATACCAAAGAAAAGTTATGGCAACGACTTATATCCACCTAGATGCTTTACTTTCATAAGAACCTCATATAACCATTTAAAGGCCTGGTTTCAAAGTATCAGTGACAGATGGCGACAGCGTAAAATTTCGTAGTTACACACATGACCGCTGCAATCCTGGAAACGCTCTTCCGAGGGTTAGTACTAAGGGTTTATATACATCTCTGGTTATAAGGAAAACATGTTGGTATTTTGGACATCCAGTGTCAGTTTTATATTCATATTTATAGTTTTATATTTATTATTTAAAGTTTTTTAGGCTTGGTTTGAATCAGAATATTGCTGTTCTATTGCCAGAGTCTGGTTTAATTTGTTAATTATATTTCGAATGCGTAGATATGAAATTCGTCATTTTACATCTACCGATATGTCTGGGCATCGGCCTTGGCTTTAAAGTTTGAAATTAAAAACTCTTCTGTAAAACTTCGTGAGTGGATTAATTTTGACATAACCTACGACTATTTATTTGCAAACATTCTGAGAATTAGGGACTTTGATGTGACATGCATCAAATATCTTTAAGGCGTAGGTTAGGGAAAAATACCCCCGAATTTTGTAGACCAGTATAACCATAACATTTTACTATTATTTATCTAGCAACTGTGCAAAAATCAGCCGGTTATGTATAAGTTACATAACATAATAAATTTTACATGTTGAGGGTGTAGGTCTTGGTTACTGTCCCAATATTTTTTTGAGAGATAATTTTATTATCTACATTAGTTTATTAAATTTTTAAATTAAGCATTTGGTCTCCCCACTTTTTTTTTGTTGTCAATATACGCCCCTGATTGTGAGAGGGATGATTGTGGGTTCTGTTCTGGTTCCTGTCCAAGACCATTAGAGTGTTCTCTATAGACGCACAAAACAATGCTAAATTTTTAGTAATAGGTTTGGACGCTCTCTTACTCGAGCGGGCGTCCATCGAGAGAAAATACATTCACACGCTGCACTATTGCCAAAGATATAACAATGGCAACAGTAATTAGAAATTATTTTTGTTGAAAATATGCCAAATTTGTTGTAATATTGGTAATTTTTTTCTGTAGTATAATAAAATTTTACTTATGTAAATTTTTGCTATAAATAATTAAAATATGATTAAGAAATACATTTATATTTGATGAGATACATGATGTTAAATATGATGTAGAATTTTTCAAATTATATTTTGTATTATAACATCCACACATAACAAGAAATGCTGAAATTATACAACAAAATATTCAATGAATATTAAGAAATCGAACGATCCCATTGATTCTTTTCTACAATTTAACAACACATTATTGACCAGTTTTCTAGAGTTAAATAACTTTTATTCCGATTTGATGTCTTGCCTATTAGACCGAGCGCTCGCGGCAGAAAAAAGAGACCGATTTTTTACAGGTTGCCTTTGATACGGGTGATATTTATAACCACAAGCTATATATAGATGCACCTTTTAAGTTCCGCATCGTGTTACTTCATATATAAACATTAACCTTAATTAGCAAAAAAAAAAAGACGATTCTTAAATCAACTTTTACACTCTAATTGTTAAAGCATAAGGCTAGATTGCCAAATCCCAAAAAAGTTGCAAGCAGACGGTTTTCTCAGTACAAAGAAAGCATACTAATGCTAATTCCAAAAAAAAAATGTAACAAAAACACTTTTTCAGTTGAAATTTAGACAATTTATGAGTTGACGAATTTTTACAAGGCAGACTGTTTCTCGATATTTAAAATTGATGCATAAAAATTAATTAACAAATTTTTCACAGTATTTCAGAACAATTTTTTTCAGTCTGCCCATTGAATAAATAAAACTTAAAAAATATTTCATATTAAATTATTAGCATACTAATTCACGAAGTTTAAAAGTGACAGACGCAGTTAAACTTTAAAAAAATATAATGTTAACAATTTTTAATCTGCCATTGTTTTAAACAATATTTAGGTAATAAATAAAAAAAAACTGTTGAATGGAACGATTTTAAAGGTACTAGTGTGTATTATAATAAATTAGTTTTGAACACAAAATAATAATTTATTTATTTAAAAATCCGTCAAAAAATTATTTTTTAAACGTTTGTCACTCACAAAACGCTCCTGATTGGTCATTTATAACGGCGTCCCTCTTGTTTGTACGCCCTCTTGTGATATATTACTTTCAAACTGTTTTAATAAGTTTGGTTTTGTTTTCTTGACCGTTTGCAATATTAAACTTTATTACTTGTTTTTTGGGGTTTTTTGGTCATTTTTTAAATAAAAATCAATGTTTAATTGACGTTTCGGTTTATTTAGTTAAACCATCATCAGAATATCAACTATATTGTAAAAATTACAAGCACTAGATAACATTCTAATACATTCTTGTTCAGTGGTTGATATAATACTCATGAGTATTATATCATAAGAACATTGTAGTGCACCTAACTTTACCTGACCCCATTAATCTTACGTTACCTGCCTACCGCGCGATTCTATAATATTCAAAGTTTCAATTAACGCTAGATGTACCATTATAAATCGTCTGCCATTCAATAGTTTGTTTATTTACTAACTAAACATTGTTGGGATACAATGGCAGACTGTAAAAAATCGTTAAAAGTGATTACTTTTTTTTTGCAAATGAAAAATAGTTTTGCAGTTATATGTATACATCGTATTAGGCTGCCATTTGTTTTATTCAATATTGTGAAATGTTAAGTTTATATTTAAATAACTTTTACACTGTAAAAAATTGTTTGAAATACTGTGAAAAATTTGTTAAATAACTTTTATGTATCAATTTTTAAAAATCGGGAAATAGTCTGCCTTGTGAAAATTCGTCAATCTCATGCACACATTAGTCTAAATTGTGCTTGGCAGACTGTAAAAAAGTGTTTTTAGTTACACGATTTTTTTGCGAACTAGCATTAGTATGCTTTACTCTTGTACTGGAGAAAACCGTCAGCCTGCACATTTTTTGTGGATTTGGCAATCTAGCCTTATGCTTTAACAATTGGCAGACTGTAAAAAGTTGATTAAAGAAGCTTCTTTTTTTTTGCTAATTAAAGTTAATGTTTATATATGAAGTAACACGTTGCGGAACTTAATAGGTGCATCTATCTATAGCTTGTGGCTATAAATATCACCCGTATCAAAGGCAGCCTGTAAAAAATCGGTCTCTTTTTTCTGCCGTGAGCGCTCGGTCTATATCGTGTTATTGTTTAATCTCTGTAGTGGTAATAATAAGACATTAAAGTGTGTATTATTGTCTTTGTTCCTGCTCAACACACAAGCAACAACAATAGGTCTTACATTTTTTTTGATATATAAGATATATGATAATAAGTGCGCGTTATATCAGTCTTAACCTTAGCTTCAGACTTTGTTATTGCATTTTTTGCTATTGTCATTGTTTTAACATTTGAAAAATACTTAATACTCCGTAGTGTACTATTTGGAAAAAAAATAAATTAGTAAATAAAGAAAATGTAATTCAACAAAACATTGATCATATAGGTGCTAGTCAAGATTTTCGAAGCTACGTCCTCTTCGACGATCTTCATTCAAGCAATGGATGTTCGAGGAGTGGTCCTCTAGATGAGTTTTTAAATAGAAGATTGCAATGTTGTCCGAAAGATGCAGAATCAGCAAAAAAATGCAATGCTATATATTATAAACTGTTGATTTTTGAAATGTTGTATCTTTGGAATGCGCTGGCCAGTTGTAGCGAAGAAGATATCATTAAAATTATTATAGGTTAGTATTTTTATCACAAAATTTTACGTTACTCTAACGTACTAGGGATGGTTACTTTTTTAGATATGATAAAGGCCCTTAAAAGATTACTTTTTTAAATCCATAGTCTTTACGAAAAAGTTTCTACAATCTTTAATGTTGAGGAGTGATTTTAATCAGCTCTACCTACGTGTTCAAAATTTTGTGACAGGCAAGTGATGTCAAAATAGGTCAATTTAGTTACATGTTGAGTTGCTTCGTTTATCTGGTAGAGATTATTAAAATTAGAGAATATTTGTTTTATAACGCATACAGTGGTTTGAACCAAAAAATATTTACTCACTGAAAAAAAGAAAGTTTAAAGAAGATACAATAATTCTACACAACCAGAATACATTTAATATTCCAAATATCTGGCAGCCGTTGTTAAATCGGGAAAAATCGGTCAAACTTCGGGTATTTTCTTAAACAACGCATAGTACCTAATAACAATTAACAAACAAGATGAATTTAAGTCCAAGATTTTAATATTATTAAAAATTAATAAGACGCAACACTGATTCAAAAATTTATCAGCTTGCTCGAAAAATTATTCCTGAACTGATTGCGGTCATTTTCTAAACTAAAATACGTACAAGACAGTGTTTCTCACATGCTTGAGACAACGGCGTATCTAGGATTTTCAAGCTCTTAATTTCTAAAAAGCTAGACATGGGACCCATACCAAGTATGAAGCTGAGGCTATTGACCTCAAGGGAAACACTTTGGTAAAGAAAATTGTCATTTTGAAACTTGCGAAAAAAAGATTGTTTCACAAGCGAATTCTCTTCTTGTATTATTTTCGTAAATTCGATCAAATTTTATCGTAAAATCCTAGATTTTGCAAAATTATCTACGTTTTTCTAAAAACAATAGCCAGTTAAATCTGACGAAAAAAGTTGATCAAATTTATGAAAAAAATATAAATAGAGGATTTGCTTTTAAAAGTTTGATTTTTTTCTCCGAGGGGAGAACCAAAAAATTAACTTTTTTTCGGAAATTCCAAAATAAACATTTTTTTAAACAAAGTCTTTTCCTTGAGGCCAATGGCATCTGGTATATAATTGCTGTGGGTCCACTTTTTAAATAAAACATTTTGAACATTCTAGATCCTCCACTGGTTTAAGCAATGAAATTTCAATTTTAATTAAAATATTGTTTATTTTCTTCCAGACTGTAAAAATGTTGATTTGTCAAGCGATGAACCCAGAAACGGCCTGGCTAATTTGATTTTGGGATCTTGCTACAGCATTCAGAAAAACTTTCTAGAAGCTACAGATAGCTTTAGAAGGTGTTTGCAAAAGCGAATAAATGAATTAAATAATGCCGAAGACGCACATATTTCTGCTTTTGCTCAGCACGAACTTGGACATATTTTGGCGCAAAAAGAGGAGGTAAGAGATGATATGTAATTTAAATACGTACGGGTGGCCAGATAAGAATGCAAAGTGCTGTATTTTGAATCTATTGTCGAGAGACTTCGGTAAAACATTTTATGACAAAGAGCTCAAAGAATACCGTGAAAAATATTTTAGATTTCCAAGAGGGACGCTAAGGAAAACTGCCATCTTAAACTTTTAAGTGATTTTTCACTGAAATCTACCCAGTAAATGTTACCAAAAAATATCTGCTTTTTAAAGATCAGTTTTACCCAGAAATTTTTTGTTTAACACTTTGTGACGTATCTGTTAAAAAAAAGTGGTGGTAATTAAATTTTTTTTTAATAAACAGCTGTAACTCCTAAACGACTGAACGGATTTTAAATCAAACTTGGTCTCGTTGGAAAAAACATTTATTGCTCAACAAATCGTCTTTATCTGTGATATATTTAGTTCTTAGTAAGCCGCTAGAGCTCGTTTTTGATCAATAACAGAAAATTGAAAAATTCTCTAAAAAAATAAATGCAATAATATGACTTTTTTTCATAAAATGTAGTGAAATGATAGCTAAATTGGCCAGTGATCTCGACATCTTATTCGTAGCCTGAAATATCGAAGAAGGAATATTTAGTCATCATATAATTTTAATAAGACGCTATTACACCGATATTTTTTGTTATTTATTTCTCTTTTTTCAAGGTTCAATGATAAAATGTCCTAATTTAATAATTTTTAAATAATTAAAATATTCTTTGTCCAAAAAATTAAAAAAAAAACGCGTAGGGGCATAATAACCAATGCATATAAAATGCAAGTGCAAGGTAGGCAGAATATTGAAGAGTAGGCCATGGAGGAAAAAACAAATGCCTAAAATCAACTTGTCAACAAATATTAAAATTAGGCAGTCCAATTTGTGTTCGTTGCATACATAAGTAAAGCGTTAAAACTATTAAAATGCCTTTTACAAATGATGAAGCTGTCGATATGATTGCGGTATATTTTGAATGTCTTCAAAATGGCATTGGCTCAAAGGGTATACAGAGCTCGATATCCAAATCGGCGTTTACGCGATGCGAGAATTTTTCCGCGTTTAGTGCGAAATTTGCGTAATACTGGCAGCTTTCGACCTCAGTTGCGAAGACACTCGGCTAGAACAAGGGAAGACAATATTATTAATGTCTTAGCATACGTGGAATTTAATCCCCACGATAGTACGAAAGCAATGTCTCGCGCGTTGGGTATATCACGTACTACTATTCTAAACATTTTAAAGGATCACAGGTAAGTTTTAATGTCACAAAAAATACTACTTTACATATTTCGCAATGTGTTTCTTTCAAATTTTTAGACTGCGCCCATATCATATGGTTTTACATCAAGCCTTGAATCACGAAGACTTTGACCGACGGTTAGATTATTGTCATTGGATGTTGGACATGATCAGGGAAAATAGAGAATTTTTATGCGAAATTCTTTGGACAGATGAGGCCACTTTTAGGAGTGATGGAAACATTAATTTGCATAATATGCATTATTGGTCTGACAACAATCCTCACTGGTTGCGGGAGGCTCAACATCAAGGCCATTGGAGCCTCAATGTGTGGTGTGGCATTCTGGGCGGAACTATTATAGGTCCCTATTTCTTTGATCAACCACTAAATGGTGCCATATTTTTTGATTTTCTGGTAAACCAATTTCCTCTTTTATTAAAAGATATATACCCCTTCAATTGCGACAAAATATGTTTTTGCAACTAGACGGTTGCCCAGCACATTTCTCAAGAAATGTGCGAGAACATGTAGATTTAAGATATCAACAGAGGTGGATTGGGCGAGGAAGTCTATTTCCTTGGCCACCCCGATCCCCAGACCTCACCTATTTGGACTTCTACCTATGGGGTCGGTTGAAAGATATTGTTTACCAAATTCAACCAACAACAAGAGACGACATGAAAATACGAATACAAGAAGCCATTCACAGCCTGTCAAGAGCAGAAATTGAAGCTGCTGTAATGTCCACGCATAAGCGGCTCCAGCAATGCATTAAGTGTGATGAAAGACAGTTCGAGCATTTAAGGAGGCATTAGTTTTATTTCAAAATCGGTATTTTTTTTTATTATGCCCTAACGCGTTTTTTTTAAATTTTTTTGAACAAAGAATATTTTAATTATTTAAAAATTATTAAATTAAGACATTTTATCATTGAACCTTGAAAAAAGACAAATAAATAACAATAAAAATCGGTGTAATAGCGTCTTATTAAAATTATATGATAACTAAATATTCTTTCTTCGATATTTCAGACTACGAATAAGATATCGAGATACGGTTTTAACTGACCTATTTAGCTATCATTTCACTACATTTTTATGAAAAAAAGTCATATTATTGCATTTAATTTTTTAGATAATTTTGCAATTTTCTGTTATTAGATCAAAAAACGCGCTCTAGCGACCTTACTAAGAACTAGACATATCACAGATAAGACGGATTTGATGGAGCAATAAATGTTTTTTCGAGACCAAGTTTGTTAAAATCCGTTCAGTCGTTTGGGAGTAACAGCTGTTTATTTAAAAAAACATTGAATTACCCCCCACCACTTTATTTTAACAGATACGTCACAAAGTGTTAAACAAAAATTACTGGAGTAAAGCTGAGCTAAAAAGCATATATTTTTTGGTAACATTTACTGGGTAGATTTCAGTAAAAAATCACTTAATAAGTTTAAGATGGCGGTTACGCCACCTGGCGACCATCTTGGAAATCTGAAAATATTTTCCACGGTATTCTTTTGGCTTCTTTAGTTATAAAATTTTTTACCGCAAGTCTCTACGACGAATAGTTTCCAAAATACAGCACTTTGCATTCTTATCTGGCCACCCATACATTATAAAATACATATACCCAGAATATGTGGACAATCTTTTTGAAATCTAAAAAATATTATGACAAGTTCATAAACTTTTTTCCTCTGACCCTCCCCTACGAAGATATAGGTGATAACGGATGCCCTGGAAATCGCTTTTATTTAAATAACTTTTAAGATACTAGGCGTAATTTATTTTTTTAATATGATGGTTACTAGATAAGTATTCTTAAATGCAACCAATAAATCATATTTGGCTTATTTAGTTTGCCGGTGGAAAGTTCTGACACAATAGCAATTTTTTAATACCCTGTATGATAAAGGCTGACATTATTTGGATAGCTTTTACCTAAACTAAAAAAAAAGGTATTCTTGATTGACATCGATAAATCAACTGTTTAAGAGAAATAAAATATCATAGCGGGTATTTTTTTACATTATACAGGGTGTTTCTAATTGCTACGTCAATATTTAGGTAAACAATTTTGGTCCATTTTAGAAGAACTTCATGTGAATACTAAACGTCTAAACTTTCGAGATATAGGGTGGTAAAATTTCAAAATAAATTATTTATTATTAATATCTGTTATACCACTTTAGATATTTTAATCAAATTTGGCATACATGTACGATGTATCAAGAAGCATTTTTTAGTGTACCACATTTTTTTTTATTTGCAAAAATAGGCAGGTCAAATTCTGTACGAACGCCACTGGTGGAAATAAAAAAAATGTGGTACACTAAAAACTGCTTCTTGATACATAGTACATGTATGCCAAATTTCATTAAAATATCTAAAGTGGTATTACAGATATTAATAATAAATTATTTATTTTTGAAAATTTTACCACCCTGTATCTCAAAAGTTGAGACGTTTAGGACATACGTTCACATGAAGTTTTCTTCTTAAAATGGACCCAAGAATTGTTTCCCTAAATATTGACGTACAATTAGAAAACACCCTGTATAATGTAAAAAATTACCAACTATGATATTTTATTTCTCGTAAACAGTTGATTTTATCGATGTCAATCAAAAGTAACTTTTTTTTAGTTTAAGGTAAAAGCTATCCAAAAATAATATTGTCGAGCCTTTATCATACAGGGTATTAAAAAACTTTCTATTATTGTGTCAGAGCTAGTCCGTCACTGGCAAACTAAATAAGCCAAATATGATTTATTCAGTTTATTTTAAGAAGGCTTATCTGGTAACCATTATATTAAAAAAATATTAAATTACGCCTAGTATTTTAAAAGTTATTTAAACAAAAACGATTTCCAGGGGCATTCATTATGCACCTGTATCTCCGTAGGGGTGGGTCATAGGAAAAAAGGTTATGAGAACTTGTCATAATATTTTTAGGTTTTCTATTAGATTCCGAGAGATTGCCCACATATTCTGGGACACCCTGTATATTGTTACAAGTTATTGTAAGTTACAGAGATTGTATTGGTAATTAAAATTTAATAGTAAACCACCAGAACCACCTTTCAAAAAAGCTGCATAGAACCTAAAACACCAAAATCCCTACAAAATCCAGCTTTTTCTTGTTTTTATATGCAAAGTAGCTATTTTTTTTAGGGTTACTTTTTCACTAGAATGTTTTATACTGGCAAAATATCGTAGTAACGACCTGTTTTCTACTTGCAAAATTCTTACCTGGACTTACCTGGAACCAGCATGATGGTTTCTCAGCGATAAAATTTTGTTAGGTTAAAGAAAAAAAACTATTGTCAGTCTGACAAGTCTGACAATAAACACTGCGTTTCTAGCTAAAATTTGGCTTTTTTTTCGTAAAAGAGTCTTGTCAATTTATTCGAGAAAAATTTTTCTAGATAAAATATTTTTTTTGTTTTATTCAAGTTTGTTACTTTTATGGCAATTTCGTTCATGATATTTTTTACAAAACAACTTATCTGAGCCGTCAGTTTTGTTTTAAATGTCATTTACGAAATTGCCAAGCAACAAACTTTTATATAATCGAAATATTTTATAATAATGAATAATTAAACTTTATATTTTATTCTACAACTTGTATATCTTCGATTTCCGTATTAATTTGGCAAAAAGTGTAAAAAACGGCTTCAAACATTGTGTATTACGCGCTATTTCGCTCTGGGGTAGAGTAGTGTAGGGTTCGAAGCAGCCTAGGAAAAATGTACCGCGTTTAGGCGTTAGTACTTCTACGGCGTGCCTTGAACCCCCACTACTTTACTCCAAGAGCGAGATTGCTTGTTTGCCGTAATGTTTAAAGCCGTTTTTCACACTTTTTGTCAAATGTCTATGGAAATTGAAGATATACAAGTTGTGGAATAAAATATAAAGATTAATAATCTGTTTGCTACATTTAAATTGGACAATTACAGTTAATACGGTGGAGAGAGCAAAGGCTTTCCAATTTTGAAGGGAAGTTATTAATTTTTTAAAAAGTTTTTTTAGCGGTTTTTCGACTTTTCTCTGCGAAAAATGCACCAAAAAGGATTAGCAAAAAAGCATTTTTTTGTTTTTTTTTTATTTTTTACGAAAGTTCTATTGACAGCTTCACAACTAAATTTCAATTAAATTAAAATTTTTTACTATAAAAGAAAAAATAACTATTTTTGACAGTTTTTTTCAAATAAAAAACAGAGAAAAGCAAATTTTTGTACGGATTTTTTTTTTGGTTCTATGCACCTTTTTTTAAAAGATGGTACTAGTAATTTGTAAACAATACTATTTAAAGCAACAATAATGTTAAAGGGTGATTTTTTTAGACTAAAGAAGAAGGAAAATTATTACTGCAGCAAATTTCCCAATACGATCACTACGACTTTGAAGCAAGGTTAAATGTAAGAATACAGAATTCATTAAAGCACCTATAAAGATACACTAAAACAAATATTTTATTTAATAACCAATTATTGTGTTTTTACAATTAATTTTTTACATTTAAAAATATGTAGGAACACATATACGGGGTGGGATTAAATCAACATACTAATCAATCCATATTATAAGCTTTTGGCTTCCTAGTACAGTAAACGAAGGTGTGAACCTGAAGATCAGGTTGGGCCGTCACATTTTTTTTTATTTGAAGGTATTAATGTAAACAATAACCTCTGAAAATATCATATATAAAAAATGTCCGCAAGGGCCTGAAAATGGCCCTCAAGAGCCCGGAAATGCGTTTTTCAACTAATTTGGTCGATATCTCCCGAAATATGACACTTACGCAATTCGTGTTTGGACGAAAATGAAGAGCAGTTTATTAACTGCAAAAATGATTCCTATCACTTTTGTCAAAAATTTGATAGTTTTTGCAATAATCGGCCATAAATGCGCCGAGTATTTTTTGTATCTCGAAAGGTGCTTAAAGCTACTTACACTTCCAAACGGACGGACTAATTTTTAAATAACTCACGTAAAAATGCATTTTTTTGCATGATTAAAAGTTTACATTTTTTTTTTGGTATGATGGCTTTGAAAGAAGGAACGTGTAGCAATAATATCTTGTTACTGTTTCCTTTTTTTTTTGTTTCTTTAGAATATTAAAAACTCGAGCCAAGTTAGCTTTTGGTCGATATTTTGACCCTCCTATCAATATGTTCATTTTTTTTTATAAAAAGTTATTTTTCCGCATTCTTTTGGATTATGGAGCTTTGGAAGGTGTTGAATACATTCCGCAAAATTCAATACATATATTTGTGTATTTTTATAAACAATGTGTTTTTCTTAGAGCGGTTTTTTTGAATTTCCGGAGTTTTCGAAAATGCTCCGGTCTATCGGGAATTAATAAATATTCCAGGACCATAAATAATCTTTGTAAATAGGATTGTAGATTTTAAATGCATACATTAATCAAGAAGAAGTAAAAAGTGTTAAAAAAAATCGCCTTACTTTTTATTTTAGTTTTCAGACAAAACGTCTTTAGAGGAAAACGGGCCAATATTTAAGTTTTTCCAGTTTTCTTTTTTGGAGCACAAGGTAAGTTTTCATTTTTGTTATTCCAAGTTCAATGAAGATCATTTATTCACTTTAAGAAAGTCTAATTTTTGTTGCCTTTTATTTTTGTGGCAGAAATATGAAAGTCAAAGTAAATTCTGGTACGATGGAATGTTTTATTTTTAACGAAGATCTGAGTAAAGACGTTGTGATGGTAACACGTGGATTAGCAACTTTAATAGATGTATGCAAGATGAGAAAGGACAACCACCATGTGAATAGGAAGCATAGGAAGTGTAGGCTAAAGTACTCCCCAATGAATAATGACAAGCTAAATAATCCAAACAGTCACTTTGTTAAAGAGTTGACAAAAAGATTTGACCTTCTCCAAAGCCCCAAGAGAAAAAAGAACAAGCCAACAAAGCCCAGTCTTTGATTTTTGTTCCAATTGTCTGTTCTGTGAACTACCAGCCAATATAAATGATAATAATAAAATGATAAATAAATGATCTTTATGTAACTTTGGATAACTAAAATAAACCCTTACCTTGTGCTCCAAAAAAGAAAACTGGAAAAATTTAAATATTGCCACGTTTTTCTCTAAAGACTTTTTCTCTGAAAACAAAAATAAAAAGTAAGGCATTTTTTTTCACTTTTTACACTTTCTTTTTGATTAATAAAATTATGCATTCAAAATTTGCAATCCTATTTACACAGATTGTTTGTAAATAAAAGAGCAGAAAGGATTGAAGCCAACGTGTGTGCACGCGCTGTAGCAGACGGCTGTTCGATACTATACATGAACCGTACGCGCCAGGAATAAAATAATAAATAACCTAATTATTTAAAGAAAATTTAAAGGCAGATTTTTTTTTTCATGCACTTATTAAAGTACTTTATGTAAATATATATTGATAAAAGTTAAACACGAAGAGAAAGTAATCATAAAGAAAAAAGTCGAGTTTTTATGGGGACAAGAATTTCCTCGATTTTTCGGAAAACTAAAAAATTTGGAAAAAAAGGAGAGTGCTATCGAGAAGGGGACAATCTAAGCTATTGAATGATGTGCATTGTTAGCCGACATGGTCCTTGAATATATATTGATTAGCGAAAACTCCGGAAATCTAAAAGAACCGCCCTAAGAAAAACACGTTGATTATAAAAATACACAAAAAATATTTATTGAGTCTTTCGGAATGTATTCAACACCTTCTAAAGCCCCATAATCCAAAAGGATTTGGTAAAATTACTTTTTATAAAAAAAATATGAACAGATTGATAGGAAGGTCAAATTATCGCGCAAAAACTAACTTTGGCTCGAGTTTTTAATATTCCAAAGAAACAAAAAAAGGAAACAGTAACAAGATATTATTGCTTCAAGTTCCTTCTTTCATGTAAACTTTGAATCATGCAAAAATATGCATTTTTACCTAAGTTATTTAAAAATTAGTCCGTCTGTTTGGAAGTGTAAGTAGCTTAAAGCACCTTTTGAGATACTGGTCAGGTGCAAAAAATACTAATGCAAAAACTATCAAATTTTTTACAAAAATGATGAGTACCATTTTTGCAGTTAATAAACTGCTCTTTATTTTCGTCCAAACACGAATTGCGTAAGCGTCATATTTCCGGAGATATCGACCAAATTAGTTGAAAAAACGGATTTCCGGGCTCTTGAGGGCCATTTTCAGGCCCTTGCGGACATTTTTTTATATATGATATTTTCAGAGGTTATTTTATACATTAATACCTGCAAATAAAAAAAACTATTGTGACAGCTCAACCTGATCTTCAGGTTTGAGGTTTCTTCGGACTTCATTTACTGAACTATCCCTATATTTTAATAAATAAATTATTGACGTATTTTTATATATAAAAAAGTATTTTTAAAGATAACTTTTAAATTGTATACAGTAAGATAGTAAAAATATATTCATTTTTACAACTTTTACCATCAATATAAAATATGCTGTTTTTAGAAAATAACAACATGATATACAGGGTGTTTCTCAATGATATTTATGTATGAATATTTAAGGGTGTAATTCTGTATGAAAAATTATGGTAATTGTTAAGAATCACCTTCACCTATTTTTGGCCACAACAAATCGAAAAATTGAGTTTCGACTATTTTTTTTTTTTAAATTCTACTTTTCGGTGCATTGAAGAATATACCTGCAAAAATGTTCAATAATTTTATTGTTTCAGAATAAATTCAATTTAGAAAGCTTAAAATTTTTATTATTTTTGTTTTTGCTTTAAATTTTTATAAAATATTTTTTCTCTTAATGTTTAATAAAAATAAAACAATTTAATTATTTTTTAATATTCATTTTTCGATTTTTTATAATCTTTTAAAAATTTGCAAAATTCACAAATTAATCTTTTTTAAGTTGTCAATTATTATTTTTTTAAATTTATGAAAAATATAATAGTTTCAAAAAAATCAAAAATGTCAATTTTTCGATTAAAACTTTATTTTTTAATTCCAAAAATTGATATTTTTTAAAAATATATATTTATTTGAAATTATTCATTATATATATAAAAACAAACGACACTTTCTTATGGCCACTTTTTAAGCCCTACAAAACAGAATTAAGGATTACGAGACGTTTGTTTTCGTTAAACATCATCAACTTTATTTTTTAAATACGGTACTCAATTGTTTATTGCATTTTTGAAGCAGGTATAATCCCAATTCCAATGATGTATAACACTTAATATTTTTCTGTTAAATAAACATATTTGCCATAAGAGACAATGAGTTGGACAAGGAACTCACATCATTTCTTATAGGGGCGTTCCATATTTGTTAATAAATATTAAGTGTTGAACATTTTTCTAATTGGGATAATAAGGGGCTCAAAAAAATAAAAAAAAACCCAGGTCCGTGTTTAAAAAAATAAAGTTGATGATGGTTTAACGAAAACGAAACGTCGTACGAAAAATCTCTCAACGCTGTTTTGTAGAGCTTAAAAAGTGGCCATAAGAAAGTGCCTTTTGTCTTTCCATATCTCTTTAAATAACGTCAGAAAAAAATGAAAACGAAATCAGCAAATTTCGTTTTTTTCCGGATATCTCCGGAAGTACTCGGAATTTTGCAACTATCCAAAGTAGACATGGTTAGTTACGCAAATACACAACTTTGCCATAATTTAAGCGACTTCGTATCTCTTACGGTTTCCGAGATCCCCATGCATGCACTCGAATCTGTGGCACCCTTATAAAGCACTTGCCTTGAATAGAATGTACTAGAATATAATGTACTTATTTATCAAAGAATTTTTCCCAAGGGCGGAGTATGCATATTAAGAGAAGGGGGCAATTTTTGTAGTACTCGTTTAGTGTTAAGTCAAAAATATATATACTTCGTTAAGTATAATATTATATTAACGTCATATATTGTAAGTTGTTGTTTTTGATTACAAGTAGTCGTAAGGTATTTTTTCTTCATAAAGTTATTAATAATTGTTTTAATTTTTTTCTTAAATACATGCATTGCAGAAAAAAACACTTATCTTTTAAATTAAACGAGGAATTTAAAAACAAGTTTTTATTTAGAAAAACCATTAGTGTACCATTTTTGTTATTAAAAACATCAAAGTCAGTGCTCGTACTCACGCCACTGTAAAAGCTAAAATTTATATTTATTTATAAAAATAAGCATCTATAATAAATGTCACTACGCACTAAATATCATTGAAATATTTTAAGCGGTTTTGGAGATATTAAATTAAACATCTTCTTTCTTTTTCTTTAAATTTGAACACGCTGTATTTTTGTAACGACACATTTTTGGACCATAGTTTATAAAGCAACTTATCTTAATTTTTTTTATGTAGAATTACCCTTTAAATATTCCCAAATCGTTAAGGACTACCCTCTAGATACATTAAAATTTGATTAAAACCACAGATTACCGATACCAGAAAGAAAAGATTCATGATGTTTGGCGTCATAGATTAGCTGCACCAATACACTGGTTTGATTCACATTCATTTTTTATAATAGCTCACAAGTCACAATAAAAACTGTACATTTTTAAAATTTGTTGGAATTTTTTAAATATCGTAATAATAAAATTAACTAAATTTACATTTTAATTACTTTAAAAACAATAACAATAATTGTTTTCTTCTTATTAATCATATTAACACTGGCCGTCCATTTTTTGTAGTTCTCACTTTTCATATTGTTTATTAAAAAAGTTTATTGTTAAACAAAATTAAATATGTAAGAAGTATAGCAATTTATTACAACACCATTTTCCTATGTATAAAAATATAAAAAAATAAAGCGTACATATTCTAAATGTGGTTCTTGTTTTGTTTTATTTCTCCATTGTGCCATGAACTCTGAATCTGTAAAAGCATAAAGACAGGATTTAAAAAAATCTAATATTTCAGATATAAATTTACATATTATAATACAGATATATATTTTTTTAGTTATAACTTAATTTTGAAAAACTTTTTCTTAAATTAGGAAGGAAAGTTACTGGTTTTAAAATTATATTTTTCTTTTCCTCCAGTTGCTAAGTTTTCACTCTAAAAATATATGGGTAACAAAGTAAAACCGTTGACTTTTATTCTTCACTTAAAGTAGTAACCTTGGATGTCTTATAGAATTACTGAAGTACTACTTCATTGTAATTTTCCTGACGAGCCAAAGAAATCTAAGTCTGGCACACAGGCCTATAAAAAAAAACTATAATGTAATAAAAATGGTAGGTACTCCCATGCGAAGCGACTATCATAGTTATTTTTGGAATTAACACCAAGATAACTAGGACTTTTAGAGGCAATATTACAAACTCATGTCATTTGTCAACTGTCATTGAGCTGATTTAGTCGATTTAGTTTTGTAAATAGCGATGTAATGTGTTTTTATCTTATTGTGGGTTTATATTTTTGGAAAATTAATAGTTTTTAACTGTCTTGGGTAATATTTCGTGTTTTTGTGCAGTCTCGCCAACTCAGATTTTGCAGGTTTGGCCAAAATCGTACAGAAAAAAATCCCTGTGTGTGTTGCTTCGCGTGAGTGTATCCTTTTTAATTCCTGGTAAGTATTCTAATTCTTTTTGACATTTGTGGTCTGGCACTACAAATGATTAGGTGTTTCTTTCTCCTTTTTGGCCAGATTTATTCTTTTTGTGTGCTTATTTAGTCTACCAGCAGCCCTCCCGCCTTGTGGCGGTAATACAGTAGGCGTGAGGTAAACTTCGGCGAAAAGCATCACTGGAAATCCGCAGAATGGCACTGGTTCTTTCACATCCTGGTTTGAGCCTTCTTTGGCTAATCTGTTTGCCTTCCCATTTCTTAGGTGGCCTCTATGACCTGGGACACAGGTAAAAATCAGCATTCTTTCGTGAGTAAAGCCACATCTAGGTAAATGGAAATGCAGCCCGACGAGGTAAGTGTAACCAGTTTTAGTCAGGGTTTCCAAACACAAAATATAAGTTTTTGGCCTCTTTCAGGTCATAATTCTACGTGCGAGATAGAAAATGGTCGTAATCAGCCTTAGCAGTAGATAAAAAAAATATTATTTTATTTTTTTGGCGATCGTAAAGTAAACGGGATGAAATCGTTCTACTTATTTTCAATACAATAAAATTCAATACCTTACCTATAGATGCACGTAAAATCAGGGTTTCCATGATTCGATAAAATTCTAAGCTCTACAAACTCGTAGGTCTCCACCGTCGGATTGGGCAAAGCAAACATCTGAACTAGAGGCCCTTCCATCAGATAGGTAAATTGGCCCAATAGCATGCCTCTATCTGTTGGTGCTTTTAGACCCTTCAAATTATTTAACAGATAAAATAACCATTTTCTTAGGTACATTTTACACATACGAGAATCATTTCAATTATTTAAACAATAATTACACTACTCTACAAAAAATATCGGACCCAGAGAGGTCATATATGGTTTTCGATGTATTTTTGCTTCCTAAACACGAATCTGTGGTCAGAATTTGGCCATCATATCATAAATTATTTCTAAACTTCTTCTAAAACAGCAAAAATACACGATAAAACAAAAGCTAAAATATATGAAATGTGTTTTTACCAAATATACATTTACTAGAAAAAGACCATAAAAAATAAAAATCCACCCTTTTAGAACCTTAAAGAAATCTATATTTTCGTAAAATCAATCGATTTGCGCCAAATTTGATATAGGGAGATTTTGGGGGTAATCAGCTGTACTGTCCGAAGTCAGATTTTCAAAATTAAAAATGGCGAATTCAATACGACAAACGAAATTTTCAAAAAAATTTCAAAATATGGGATCACGCAAAACTTTAATTCTGAGGATTGATTTTTATTTTTCATGGTCGTTTTCTAATAAATGTAGCAGTGTGTCAGCTTGCACAGTTGATCATACATTTTAATTGAAGCGATTAGTTTCAAAATCGGCTTAATCCATTTTCAAAAATTTTACAGGGGAAAAAAAACTAACCGGAACTTTGAATTGAGTCGCTTTTGATTTAAAACCACAGGTTTAAATGCATTTATACTGGATTGAGGCGCTTTTGGTTAAAATGAGTTTGCTAGTAGATGTAATGCATAAAGAAATTGTGAAAAAAAAAAAAAATGCCAAAAATGTGGGTTAAGCCGGTTTTGAAACTAATCGCCTCAATAGATGTAGCTAAGTTTGACCTATGTCAGCGCTGACCCTTCATCAAGCATCAAATTCAGCCAAAGAGGACTGTACTATTACGCAGAATGACATAATATCCTTTACGAAACTTTTCTAAATAAATTTTACCATAAGTTTCACTTAAATTCTCGTACGTGTAAAACGGACTCTAGAGTTTGCCTTTAAAAAAGTTATAGTGTCACCCACTATGTTACATAAAAAATAAGGTCTTTTTTAATTTTCTTTATAGTAATTTCATGAAAATTACTAAGCAAGCTTAATATTAGTAAAAATAATCTCTCATGTCATATTACCCAAACTGTAAAATCTTTTGGCGCAGTTGTAGAATCTCCTGAAGGGGAAATATTTTTAGAAATATGCTCCATACTGACTGCATCTATTTTTACTAATCCTAGAAGTTTAACAATGACTCCTCCATTTGATCCTTTTAGAGCCCAACATTCTCCGGGTGAGGTACCTGTCTAAAAAAAGACATCCTTTAAATTTAGCTTAGTTTCCACTGGTGACATGTTGGCCGCAAATTAATTTAAAAGCGTTAATTTTTTGTTTACAGTTGAGCAAATTATTTAATGTTTTGTGTCTTTAGGGGTTAATAATTTAAACTGCCTAAATTACTTCAACCCTATCCTGTTTTATTTCTAAAGGTGCGGTCTTCAGCGCGAATACCGCGCGCGCCCCTTCTGAACGATATTAAATCTTAAGGCGATATCAGGGCAAGGATGTTTGAAGGTTAAAGAAAGAACACAGCAATGGGTATTCGATCAAAAAATGTCCATACCACTATGAAAAGAACTGTCATCAAGGTACCCTTTTGATTCACAATAAAACGAAGTGAAGTAAATAAAATATGAATATATTAAATATTCTATGATAGTTTCGTGAAAAAACCACCAATGTTGTACAAAAAAGAAGAAAAACTGTAAAAGTGCAGTTAGTTGGAATTTGAATATCTTGAAAACAAAACGTTACCAAAAAAACTGACTTGCAAAAACGGTATTGCAAGAAAAAAACTTCAAAATTGGCGAGGGGCAAGAATATGTCGTTAATTATTTTAACATGGAGGGTGGGGGAGGGCAGAAAAAAACCACTATTATATATTTCCAACGTTTCGTGGCTGGATTGCTACTTTATTAAGGGCCTATAAGTAGAAAAAGACACATTACAAGACTGTGTGATATAAACCTAATATAAAAAGATATTACGTTCATACCACACAGTCTTGTAATGTGTCTTTTTCTAATAATAGGCCTTTAATAAAGTGGCAATCCAGTCACGAAACGTGAAAAATATACAATAGTGGTTTTATTTGCCTGCCCTCATCCCGCTACACTCCCCCAGTTGTTTCATATAAAGAGTGCTATAAACAAAACTATTTTACACAACGTTCGTCATTTTATACGTGGTAACAAAGATTTATGGAAGTCCGGACCTGACCGAAGTATTCATTGCGCAAGATCCAAAAGGCCTTTTCCCCTATACCCGTTTATCTTTTCTGCCTTGCGTGCGTGGATAAAATTGTTCTACAGTACTGGCCTTGCATTAACCTTGAAATTTTCTTGTCTTAAATCGATATCGATCGAAAAGTGGATAGCAAAACGGTGCCGGCGGCAAGGGGAACACTGCCGTGGTCAAACAACAGGCCTAAAAAAGAACTAGAATATCTACTTATTCCCCTAAGCGCCTATGTAATAAAAATGGTACACCCATTCATAGAGTCACTTATAGGTATTATTGGAAATAACCCCAAAATAAGTAGACTTCTAGTTGCTACAGTACAAACTCGTGTGATTTGTCAAGTGCCATCAAGTTGATTTAGTCGATAGTTTTGTAAATTTATTTATTTATTTATTCAACGTCTAACAGGCATCCATTTATAAGACATTTAACATTATTTTAACAATTAAGTAAACAAACAACAAATAATGAATAAAATACAACTTAGCTCTCATTATAAGTCATTAAATCATTAAATATTAAAGCCCCCAAACACTTTCAAATATTGTGCGGCACTCATTTTAAATATATCTAGTTCATTAGAAAGTTTGTTGTATTCGACATTGTAGATGGGCGATTTTTTTCTGGTTGTTGGCAGCCCTGCAAGATAAAATAATGAATTGGGTCTTGTGTTTTTATTTGGAACTGAAAGTCCAACTTACTTACAAGTTCCTCGCAGTCCACCTCATTTCTACACAACTTGAATAAAAACTTCAGTGCAAGGTAGGACCTTCTTTTTTTCCAGCGATGGCAAATTAAATTTTTTTAAAAAGATTTATCGCTTCCCTTCAGGGTACTTTCCACTAGTTTTAAAGGCCAGATATTTTAAAAAATTTTTTTTGAATACCCTCGAGAGATTTTATATTCCCCAAAATAGGATTCCCGATAAGGGTCCATATTCTAGCCCCGATCTTACAAATGCAAAGTATAGAACCTTAATTGGTTCTACATTCGTAAAATGTTTGCACGTTCTGATAATAAACCTAGCATTTTTAGGGATGACTTACGAATATTATGAATATGCGTGTTGAAGGAAAGTTTGGAGTCAACATTTATTCCCAAATTCTATAGTTGTCCACTGCTCTAAAATATTTCCATGAATTGTGTAGTTCATCAAAATTTTGTTTCTTTTTTGAGTTATGGTCATTACTTTACATTTATCTACATTTAGTGGTAGCTTGTTTTCCAAACACCACCTTCCGTTTTACCAAATCTTCCTGAAGTAGCTGGCAGTCTTCTTGGGATCTAATTATCTGAATATTTTTAGGTCATCTGCAAATAAAAGTTTGGTGCTAGGTCGTTGATATAAAGAGAAAAT
>JAHBCN010005177.1:0-57466 GCA_019359885.1 Listronotus oregonensis
GCCCGGTGGCGGTTTACACCAGTCGGCTGCACAGAACCAGCACCCGGCGAAGAACCCCAGGATGCTCTCGAGAAATTCGAGGCAGGCAACGACTGCCGATGTTCGTTCTCGGGGCGTCGACATGAGACGCATCTCCAGAAGTCATCGGATCTTAAAGCATCCAATGGGCGTTCGATAGATTTAAACATTGCCCGGATAAAACTTCTCGCAAAACCACTAATGAATACCGAGTTTTTTTTGTTTACACGTTCATTGCAAATACTACAAAGTTTTAATTATTATTAATTATAATGTTATTTTAGGAGGAATATGATAACACCAAAAACAAATTTTATAGAAGATCACTTTCACTACGGTACTTTATAAAAATATATTTAAAAAGTTCGATTATGTGGATTTTTGGTGTTGGAATCCATATCATCTGTGATAAATAGCATTTTGCCTTCCTTTAAAGTAATAAAGGACCCCGCACCATTTACATTGAAATCTTGTCCACAGTAAAATGTTGTGAATATCTAGGATTAAATAGATTAAATCATGCTTAACAAGAAATGTACTTTGGTCTAAGGGTTAAGATCTTGCAATCAAACGAGATAACTTTTACCAGAATAGAAGAAATTTTTGTCCACGGTGAAATATTGTCAAAATCTAAGATAAGATAGATTAAATCATGCTGAACAAGAAACGTCTTTGGACCAAGGCCCGTTATGCCCGTTAAAAGTTATAAGCTTTTAAAGCCAAACAAGACAACTTCTACCAGAACAGAAGAAATTTTAAGGGGCTTTGTACCTATAGGTTATGAAAGTATGTGTGAGTGTAAAAATTGTTAACTATAATAAACCTGATTCGTGCTAAATATTTAAATACCCTTTACTAATTTCAGTTTGTTTCTTTTAGGAAGTTTTAGTGACTTCTTAGCGCATATTAGTTATCTAAACGGGTTCAATTCCACATTTGTTGTTTACAATGTAACTAAAAAAATAATTATCAGATCAGCGTAATCTTCGGGTGGCAAGGAGTGTTGAGGTCGGTGATCATCTGATTCCATTTTGGTACTGCATGGGTACTTCTGCTCATAGACTATGGCCCCTTGAAAAATTCACATCTAGCGTGATTTTTGCATTCACGATTGAGCTCAAATACTTTCCGCATGTCCAGCCCCAATGCTTTACGTAAACTCACTCGAGTATTGAATTTCCCTTATTTTTTTAAAAATAGCCCATCATGGTCATTGATGGGCGGACGTACCCATCGATGGATTAAATTTTTTTTGGAGCTCCGCTTGTTTGAGCTCAATCGTGAATGCAAAAATCACACTAGATGTGAATTTTTCATTGTGCCCATTAAAAAAAAGTCACAGAAGTGCATAGTCTTGCAGGTCGGTCTTGGTCTTGCGTAGTCTTGCACTCCCCGGTCTTGGTCTTAGTTTTGCATATCCCGGTCTTGGTCTTGCTCTGCAAAAGAAAATGCGGTTTTGGCCTTGGTCTTGATCTTGCTGCAAGATCAAGACCAAGACCGCAAGACCAAGACCGGTCTTGCTCGTCACTACTAGTGACGCCTGGCTGTCTGTTATTTGCAGACCCGCTTGTTTTTTTAAGCCCTCCTGTTATTTTTTTGCACTCTGCAGTATCCTAATTCATTTCATTTTACTATACTGTAAAACGTCCTTTAAGCTACTTGGTTTTAGTCCGGAAATGAACATTTACAGTACTAAGTCAGGTAAAAACGGGACTAGTCCAATAAAGTCCATAAGTCAAAAGCTAACAACTAATAAATTCCCATTTAAATGCGTGGTTATTTACTTACAAAGTTATAAAAATAGCCATAATTAAGTGTACGTATTAAGAAAAGGAAAAAAATTTTTTCTTATACCGTTCTGCCCATTTTTTTGGTACTAGCTGCCCTGTAGCCTCATTAAATTAGTGCCAAATTTCATTAGGAATCAGATTTTCACCATCTTTCTTCATTTTATCAATTTTACCAAAAATGATTGTAAAATAACACTAATTTTTACCTGACTTTACTTTTACCTTGACATATGTAAATAAAAACAGAACAGTTGCATTTTCTGGATATACCAACGCAATCTTTTGTCAAATTTAAATTTTATATCAGTACTGACAATGTTTCCATCAGTAAATAATAATCTTCAAATCCATTTCCAAACCAGAAAATTAATTATTTTGTAGATATACGAAGCTTATTATTTTAAAACATAAATTTCGACAGTACAGTATGAAATAAAATATTGTACACTATTCGTCCGAAAAATTTTAGAGTATTCGCTTCGAGATTCCAGACTCTGCTCCTTGTCGCCTCGACCGTAAACATCTCACTCATACTGTTTATTTTTCCGATTTATACCGTAAATATCTATTACAAATATCAACTACCCCTGCCAGGTTAGTGTCATACAAAGGTAAATGTTCTAAAATATTTTTTTTACATTTTGGTTTGTGTAGGTAAAAAAAAACAGATCAAGGGTCCTGCAAAATGTCAAGTTTTTTGTTTTTAAATAAGGTATAAAAATGTCTTTACCATTAGGCGTTACCTATTTGTTTGTTTTTTCGAAAAAAAACTCATAAATTACTAACCTATATTAATGTTACTTAAAAAACTTTAAAGAATAAATATTATATAATTAACTTGATTTCAAACTTCAAAGAATTAGTGTTTTTAAATAATTTTATTCATTTACAATTGGAACTTTATTTGTATTTTTACTCAACACATATTTTGGTGTTATTATTTTATAATTATTACCGTACTGTTTAGCCGTAACTGTGAGCAAAAATTACACTGATCAACATGATTTTTTTTACGGAAAGTGCCATTGTAGTGATATGGGCCGAACCAAATGATTACGTATTTGATTATTTATTTTCTGGCTTTAGTACCCAAACTAGACAAGTAATTAAGTACTCAAACTTACCAGAATGTTTTGTTTTTGCCTTCGGAAAATGTATTTCTGCTATACATAAAATTAAACCTTATAAGAAAACTTCTTAGAGCGATGGACATACATGGCAAAGGATATTTATATTTGAACAAAAGAATTTCCTAAAATTGGTGATGCTAAAATCAAAGAGGGGATATTTGTTGGACTACAAATTAGGGAATTAATGAAAGACCCTACCTTTAAGAAAAAATACTGAAAATACCCCCTTAGGTATGCCTTAAAAATGTAGTAAAATATTTTTCTGCTAACAATAAAACAAAAACTACTATAATTTTTTAATGACCTATAAAGCACTTGGATGTAATAAATCACAAATAATTTTTTGGGCTTTTTCCCGAAAATCTAGCAGCAGTCAGTGATGAGCAGGATATTTTAGCCACAAAAAATAGATACCAAGGCAAATGGAGCCCACACATATAGGCCAAATACTGTTGAACATCAAAGGGGAAAATACCTGTACACGCTTAAATTTTGCTTGATTTTCATGACTTTTTTTCATTGAAAAAGTAAATATATATTTTTAAAAATTGGCATCTGTTTTAGTTAAACATTAAAATAATATGTATTTTTTTATTATTCAAAATGGCGGATGTACACCAAATTCTTCCAGAAAGGTGGCTTCTCAATTGGCGAGCATTATAGCATCGGATCTAGCGATTTGAAAACAAAAATAAAAATTTGCAGGTTTATAGAGAAAATAATACCATTCAAAAGATGTGTGCAAAATTTCAGGAAGATCAATCAATAACTTTTTGAGTTATCGTGTACGCCAATTTAAAAAACATGGTTTAAAAAAAAACGTGTTTAAAGGGTACACATACAGTTAAGGTTTACCTTTATAATATAAGAAATATTAAATATTTTGTTCAAAAATTTGGTGACCTTTTCTTAAAGGATTATACTAGTATTTTATAATATATATATATATATATATATATATATATATATATATATATATATATATATATATATATATATATATATATATATATATATATATATATATATATATATATATATATATATATATATATATATATATATTTTAATTATACAGGTAAGTATATTTCCTTTGGTTCCATCGTAAAATTTTGTTGGAAATACCCTCAAAAAATTCCCTGAAAGTTTTAGCCCTTAGTATTAATATTAAGTACTCGCCCAAAGCGTGTGAAGATTTTCCATTTAAAAAACACGTAAACTTTGATCCTTTTTTAAAAGTTTTTATAACTTATAACATTTTATGTTCTCGTCTCTCTCTCTCACACCGGCGAGGTAGTACGGGTCACTAAACCTATTTTGTTTTCATAAAATTCTCGTTTTTCTATCATTTTCTTATAAATTACAAGAGCTTTACAAAAAAGATGAATGACAGAGTTGTTGAAAATTTAATTTCCTACAAAAGGTCCATATAATCGTATTAGTATAGTGAAATTAATAAAAAGCCAAATATCTCGAGAACTGTTGGTCTTAGCGAATTAATTTTTGAGACCTTTTTTGTAGGAAATTAAATTTCCAACATTCACCTTTTTGTGTAGCCTTTGACTTTAATAAAAAAAGGACAGAACATTTTATGAAAAAGTAAGGTTAAGTGACCTGACCTCGCCGGTGTCAGTTGCGACTTTGCCTCAATAGATACTTTTGTAGAGCATTTATTTCTTAAAAAATCCCGTCTTTGGGCGAGACGATAACATAAAATGTTATGAGTTATAGAAATTTAAAAAAAAGGATCAAAGATAACTTGTATTTTAAATGAAAGATCTTCACACGCTTTGGGCGAGTACTTAATAAAAAAAAATTTTTTGGGGTATTTTTAACAACATGAGACTAAAAAGAAGTATATATTTGCAAAAAAAAATCACCCTAAAATACACTTTAAAAATAATATTGTACAAGCTTAATATTTAAGAAAGCCGTAAAACCAGTTTTTGTTTTACTGTCCCCACTAAATATTAGTATTTATATGTTGTTTTTTTCAAAAAAGCATTACATAAAAACCTCATGTGTTATACAAATTCCATTTTTACTTTATTAATTTCTTTTTTTAATATATTTGAAATATAATAGCAGAAGTTGTGTTTAACCTAAAATTTAGTTAGAAAGTGTTATTGTAATGTAATGCCAGCAGTTTGACAGACAATAGTGTTAACTTCCAACGCTTTATAATTCTGTTAAAAGTAAATATTTAAATCATACCTTACCAAATTTAAACAAGTGTACAGGGTAATTCATTTTAAAGTAAACCTGGTTTTATTTTTAAACTTTCCTGTACTTTTTTAAAAAATGAATATAGCCATTTCGTGTATTTTTTTCCGTAGATTTCAATAATCTAATCAGAAAAACATTTAAAACAAAAACAAAAGAGTAACAGCACAAGTAACGTATTTTTTAAATGCAATACCCGTATATTTCAATCTTACTAGATAGAGATTTTCGCGAGGAATTCGGTGATATAGGGGTTGCTTGGTGTATTTTCTGCGGTTCTGCTGCGATTGTCTAAAAACTGCATGATACTATAAGGATAGTTTCACCCAAAAAACCCTGGCTGCCACAAGTCACAGGTGCTTATTTATCAAAGTCAAGAATTTTAAAAATACGTTTATTACTTTTTGGAGTAGTTTTATAATGAGGTTTTCATCAGAAAACGGCTTCAAATTATAACTCTCTATTATAAATGTGGAGAAAATGCAAGGGAAACACAATGAAGATATGTTGCAAATTTCCACCGAAATATATCACTTAAAACGATTTTAAAACTGCAGGTCTTATTTGAAGAAACAAAATCGTTACATATTAGAAAAAGGACTACAATAAGAAAAAAAAACCGGGATCGAGCTATTCTAAATTATTTTACTTTGTATCCCATAAAGTCAATTACTGACGCAGTTAGATACTTGAGGTATGGCCCTGCAAGAAGAAGAGTAACCTATGCGACGGTTCAGAAAGCACTAAAATATTTTAAGTATCTTCCATATCACGTTCTCTTAGTGCAGCATTTAACACGTGAACAAAAGGATATTCGCTTTTAATTTGTTTCCCAAATTTTAATCCATAAACAAGATAACGATCCCACCCTGTTTCAAACAATTCTTTAAACGGATGAAGCTACGTTTACTACATCGGGAATGTTTAACCGAAGCAATACACACAGCTGGGCAAGACAAAATCCCAGGAAATTTCAAGAGATTAAATACCAAGGGAGGTCTTCTCTTTATGTCTGGTGTGGTGTGCTTAATAATAGAATTGTCGGGTCAATATTCTATGAGGGATCCTTAACTGGAGAAAGAATCTTCTTGAAAACGATATTGAGGACATTTAAGAAGAATTGCCACTCGAACCGTATCGCAAGATAATTTGGCAACAAGACGGAGCGCCGCTCTATGCTGTTTGTCAAGTTGTGCAGTAAGGTAAGGTGGAGCAAGTGCTACCCAAAAAACATAAGTTGAAACTTAATGGCGTAGAAAAAATACTGAAACATGTTTTATGGATGTTGCATTTTAACTTGAAAGTAGCCTATAGCATTCTCTACAAAACATCATACTTTAGATTTAATAAGCAAATTTATAAATTACCAAAAATTTTGTTTTTTTGTTACTATGACGATCGCTGCTCTTGTCCCATAAAGTCAGGGCAGGAGCGTAAAAGCCATTAGTAGAGCTATTTACATTAAGACATCAAAACAGGGCAAGAGCAATGATCTTTATATTATGTATTATTAGTTAAAAACAAAAAACAAATTTAATCCCGGTCAAAAGCAGGTGTAATGAACTTACAGGGAGACTAATACTTTTTGAAATTGTAAAACAACGCATTTTGGATCACTGAAACTCTTGTTTTTATTTAAACATTAAAATTTACCTTTACTTATGTATTTAAATTAATAAGTAACAAAAAGTTTTACATTAGGTATATTTTTTTATAGTTTGTATATTCTACAGATACAAGAACAAATAAATCTTAAAAATGGAACAACGCAAACACAAACATTTAAAATATTCTATTTAGTATAATATTTAACTTATACTTCGGATACCGCAACTTCATTAGAAAATACATATTTCTGAAAACTGCTGTGTGGAACAAGCTTGGGATGTTCTAATTTAAGTAAAATATCTGACAATGAAACAGAACATTTGTCGTTCTCATCCAAACGAAATTCACATTTATTTTGCAATTTTCTTAGGCAGGTTACTTCTACTTTATCGTCTTAACATTCGTTACAAGACAAGCATATTTATAAGTTTTTTTTTGCCAAAAAAGTTTGCCAAAATAAAGTCACCGTTCGTGAGTTTTAAAATTTCATTTTCATTGGAGCCTTGCATTTCTCTATTTTCTTGACTACGCAGATCTTCATCAGATTCTGAATATTCATCAAACTCTGTTATTCTCTCCTCACTGGGGTCACTTTTGAATGATTCCATCTCATCACTTTCATCGGAGCTGTATGATTTAACTTCATGTTTCTTTAAAGTTCGCTTCTTTTTTAATACATTTTTTTGTTTTGTTTCTTAAAATGCTTTCACATTTTTTTGGGTTATAACTTCTGCTCCCGCACAAATTCTTTTTCTTGTTTGTTTTACAGGGATATGGTCGCGTCACTGTTTCTCTGTTCACAGATGCCAAGCGAAGTAGATGGCACAGATTGAGTATCCAAGATCTGATTTGTTAATGGGCCGGTTTATTGGGATTTGCGTCGATACGCATAGAACCACCTTGACTGAGTTGTAACTTCCACTTTGTAAATGCAGCTGGATCAAATAAATCTGTAGCTACAACATTTTGATTAAGTGGATAAATACCAGCTTTAAAAAACCACTTCGAAGTATGTCAGGATTTGTCTCTCTCCATATACCGCCAATAAGTTTTGCAAAAATGCTCTTTGGTATCTTAATTCCTACGTTCTTACGTTGCCATTCTACTAGTTTAGCACCCCATCGACTTTTTAGGGATTTAAAAACACTTAAGTCAAGAGGTTGTAAAATATGACTAGTGTGTGAAGGAAGTTTTAAAATTCTTATTTGGTTTTCGACAGCAATTTTTACAACTTCTACACCTAAGTGGGTGGCATGACCATCGTAAACCACTAAAATTGGTCTTTCTGGAGGCAAATATTTAACAAAGTTTTTTTCAAAATAGTTTTTAAAAACCGTGCTTTCCATCCATCTGTTGGCGGTTGCCGCATATGTCATTTCGGGATACTCGCTACCAGAGGGTGCAAGCCACTGATCCCAGACGTGCTTAGCCTTGAAAATTATTAAGGTAGGCGCCTTTTCTCCGCTTGCGCAGCAACACATTAAGACTGTAGTATTCTGTTTTCCTGGCCCACTTGTCATCCGAGTAGCTGGCAGTCCCCGCTGCCAAACTATTTTTGTTTTTGATGGGTCAGAGCAAAAACTGCTCTCATCGAGGTTCGATATCTGCGATGGCTTATCCTCTAGTCCAAGTTCCTTAATTGTATTTTTTAATAAATTGAAGTAATCGTAAATTAAAAACGGATCAACATTCTTTTTTTTGGGCAAATTCGACGCTTGGAGGTGTTTTAATGGAAGGCTTATGACGACGCTTAAAGTTTAAAAACCAATCTTCACCTGGCCTGTTATTTTTAAACTGCGTTTTAATTTTACTGATCTTAACGTAATTTGCCACTATCTCAAGCAATTCCTTCTGGTTAAGCCGAATCCCCACTTCTCCATACAGCGAATACAATCTGCGGGGACGTCTCCTCTTCAAAGCTGAGATCTGTTCTTCTTCCGTAAGTTGGACTTTTCTGACCTCTGCGCGCTTTTACGTGGTCCGAAAGTGTGTTTTTGGGAATGTGATATATCAAACTAGCTCTATAAATGCTCATTTGTTCACCTTTCAGGATTTACAGCTGTCCTTAAATCTTGTTTTGAATATCCGGGCCCTTCTGAGATTTGCGCACATAGTTGTGAACCATAATTTAATTCTGGAAAAAGAAATTCTTTTAAGAAATTGGGGGCAAGTGCATTTTATATACTGCACTTGCCCCTTTAAAATAGGCCGATCTAGCTCCTGTACAAAAAAATCACGGGCAAGTGCAGCCTATCAACAAACACTTATTTTATTTAAAACATAACAAAAATATTATTTTCACTAGAAAAAAAACAATATGTGTACTTACCAAAAATCAAAACGATAACACAACGGATTGCTTAGATATTGACGGATGTCTTAAACAAAACCAACTTGTTGCTGGACGAGAATGGCGAGTAAAATTTCGCGTGCATGTCATACGCAGAATATTCACCACAAATCACTTCTGTTCTTTTACAAATTTGAGATGAACAGATTAGATGTATAATTCATAGATGGCAGCTCAATTGACTTTTAACAGGGAAATTTAAACGCACAAGCTGCACTTGCCCCATAAATGCTCTTGCCCTACCTTACCTTATCTCAATCGCCGATACAATCAGTGGATTGGACGTTATGGCACTATTAGATGGCCACTTAATAGTCCAGATATTACAATTTTGGACACTTTTCTATGGGGTCACTTAAAGAATGTCGTTTACCAAGATGGGAACACAAGCAAGGAAGAATTGGAGAAAAAATTGTGTATGAAATTAATCGTCTTAACCAAGAACCTTTCATAATATGGGGAGCTTAGAAAGGCTGGGGAGGGGTTATAGGTCGTGTTTTAAAATAACGGGGTGATATAGGACATTTAAATTATTAGTAATATTTTAATTTTTTGTTATTTGTTGTATTGTATTTTAATTTTTTCCGTTTATTGTAATTTTGCTGCTTGGTTTAGAAATAGATATATATCATATCATTTTTAGCATATAATATAATTTGAAGTCGTTCTTCTAATAAAAACCTCATTATAAAACTACTCCAAAAAGTAATAAACGTATTTTTTAAATTCTTGACTTTGACAAATAAGCACCTGTGACCTGTGGCAGCCAGATTTTTTCAGGTGAAACTATCCTTATAGTCTCATGCAGTTTTTAGACAAATGCAGCAGAACCACAGGAAATAAACCCAGCAACCCCTATATCACCGAATTCCTCGTGAAAATCTTTATCTATTGATATAAAAGTATACAGGGTGTTCAATTTAAAAAAATACGTCACTCGTGCTGTAACTTTTTTGTTTATGTTTCAAATGTCTTTTTGATAAGGTTATTAAATTCTACGGAAAAAAATGGCTATGGTCGTGTTTTAAAAAAGTACACAGAAGTTCAAAAATAAAGCCCTGTTTCCTTTAAAATGAATAAATAACCCTGTATATAATTGGTGTTTGTAGCATTAGTATTAAACAACTTAACGATTCATTTTTTGTTTTGTCTAAAATAAACAAAAAGACAAGACAAATAAATTTAAATTTACGAAATTTTAAGTTTATAAAGTTACCAAAAAGACCGTTGAAAAGTCTATTGAGTGCAAATTACAACACAAAATTACAGCTTTTTACCTAACCTTTTACTTTACCGCCTAAGTGTTTTAGTCTCCCCTTTCCTAATTACTCTTTTAGAAGTTTCTTGCTAATTAAATAAGTTACATTTGATTAAGTTCTTTCAGATTTAAGGTAATTGCCAGTACAAATTTATACATTCATTCTCCTTTGTAACAGGGGGTTAATTTAGTTTGAGTAATGAGTGTCTTGTGCAAACGATTTTAAATAAAGTATTTAATTAGATGTTAAACATGGCAACTTTAATTAACCTTATAATAGGTAGTAAATCCTTAAAACTTGTTAATTTTAAGGATCTCTAAATGCATCATGGACGATAATTTAACGAATAGTCTAATCGAGAAGTGTATTTCCTGCGAAAAAATAGTTAGTAAGCTTCGAAAAATTTGAGCGATAGGTCATTCGATGCGGAATGCAAATGTGAGAAAGGCATTTTTTTCCATTAAAAATTGCAATTGTTATTAACAAAAAACAAACAAAAGCTGTTTTATTTTTTAATGATAACTTAAAAACCATGGGAGATGGCGAAAAATGCAAAAAAGATCCTTAAAGAGGAGGACATTTCCAATAAAAAAAGTCCCAACTCCCGGAGGTCTATCTTTATTATTTATAATTTTAATTTAAAGCTGAAAATGGGCCTCCGCTCGACATTTCTAGTTGGGAGCTCGGCGTCAAAACATTAAATATTTTTTTTTAGGTATTTAATATTAGTTGAATTTTTTTAAAATTATTGTGTATCTAGAACGCATTAAATAATTTATCCCCGTTAATAATTTAACTTAAAATTAGTTTTTCAACAAGGTAGACAAAAGATTTGCATTCCGCGTCGAATGAGCTATCACTCATATTTATTGAAGCCCTTGAACTATTTTTCACTTCTCGACTAGACTATACCACTTTGACACACATATTATTTGGAAAAAGGAAGATTTTTAATTTGGATCAGTTTTTGATTTAAAACATTTTTTTTATAATAAATATAAATGTCTGTTTTAAGAAAAGTATTGTGATACATATTAAAAATATCTTATACTCATGTTTTAAAATGTAATATCTTATTAAACCAGGACTAATTCTCTATTATTTAAATTTCATGTTTTTTGTTCGGCAAACTTTAGGCATTCATCTTGTGGCCTTTAAATGTATCTTATGAGCCTATTCTTTTTATTTTCGCACTTATAGTTTGCCTCAAAGTATACCGTGTTAGCTTTTGCCTTCATTTATGGATTATACCTGCCGACAACAATAAAACTGCGGATCAGTGGGTATTAAAGAACAGAGAACATTTGGGACGAACTCTAATAATATAAAGATTTATAATTTATTGTTTATTTAGGTAGGCATAATGTTAAAATAACATTAAGAAACTAAATATATGCAAAGTTTTAATAAATTTGTAACTATATTATCTATATTTAATTACATTTTAACCTAAATATCTAAATCTAATCCTGTTTCACTATCAGAGTTATCATTGAGATGAATTACAATATTTATGTTGTTTTCTTTAGAAATGTAAGAGTACTCAATTTTTACAATGTGGTACTAAATTTTTCCAGCTTTTAACTGGTATGTTAGTAATTACATTTTTAATCAAATTCATCACACTGGGATTTAAAGTAGGTGTAACATTTTCTGCTCTGATCTTTGATTTTATTGGGTTCCACAATGCTTGGTTCCAACATGCAGTAATACGAAGGAAGACGTAAGACAATATACCCAGCCTGTTCAGCCAAATGATCACATACATATTGTTTTTTAATTGCATATGAATTAAGGACTTCCAGAAGTTGCGTTTTTTTGTACTGAAGCTGGTGCTTTGTGTAGCAGACCGCTGTGGTAGCTTGCGTTATCCATGACAATAACACTGTTTTTTGGAATAGTATTTAAAACATAATTTTGAAACAAGTTTTCAAAAAATTCTGCACTTGTATCCTTATGATAATCCAAGCCAGTATCCTTAATATTCTTTGCAGACAACAGCAAGCAGTTTGGGACAAATCCGTCTTCTGAACCAGCGTGTATTATGGTAATGCGTTTTCCTTTATTTCAAGGTGCTTTAGTCTGACAGTTTTGACTGAAATCAACACATCCTTTGAAGGTAAATTATGGATCTGTTTTCTAACCTATATCTTTTAATTTCTTAAAGGTAATTAAATCTCCAAGTGCGTAATCTGTGCGATTCCATTACTACTTGCCTTTAGTCTATTTTGCGGTATTTAAATCCCATTTCAAAAACAACTCTATTAAATTAATTCCTTGCGGCTGACAACACAGGGGTTCGCGATTTCTTCAGATAGGCTTCGAAGGTATGTATAAATGTGATACTAGTAAGAGTTAGGGTATGTTTTTAAGAAGATCAAGAGTAGAAAATGCATATTTAAATTTCCTTATATTACTCGATATGTTTTTAAAATATATTGGTATGTTATAGATGTACGATATTAATTTTAAAAGATGCCATTTTAAGCAAGTATCATATTGTTAGCATATGTTATACTTTTTAAACTTGGGAGTATATTTTGCCTTTTTCAAAAATAATTGCCGATATTGCTTACTAGGGTAATTTAATTGTTGTAATAAAACTTGGTTAATTTTTATAGCAAACCTCATGTTTTCATAGGTATTTAAGGCTCTGTCGACTGTAATAAGAATAAAAAAAATGTTTTAATTACTCAGGATCGGCAATTTCTTGGACGTAGATATTTTACGGTTTTTTGGTTTGGTACAATAAAATATTATTTTTTTACCTTATAAAAAATAACTTACATAATATTATTTTTACAATATAAGCTTCTTTAGACTTTAAATTTTTTGTTTTTTAAATATATATTTAAACATTTTGGTAGTGCTTTATAATTTATTATTTATGCTTGTATACTCATGAAAACGTACAATTAAAAGAAAATAATAATTTAGTATTGTAATTTTTTTTTAATTTTTTAAGGTTCTGCAACGCTACTGGGTGGATTCTACAAGGTAAGATAATTAATAATATGCTATTTTCAATATTTTAGAAACCAATAAAACATTTAATTTACTGTGAGACCTTTGGGTTATTTTTTTTAGTAAAGAAAAATTACGTATAAATAGTTTTTTACTAAAATTTGTTTAAATTATGCTATCCATTCTATCAAATTCACTTTATATATTGAGCAGAAGATACATTAAAAACGTTATTCAAAAAAATGTTTTACTTTAAGTTAATAAAATATTATTTAAAAAATATATTTACACTTGAAAATTTTAAAAGAAGTATTATTATTTTGCTGCCATTTCGGATTATTAAAGTTGATCTAAGCAGTATCGGATTTCAGAAAAGGCTTGCGAGGAAGGCCCGTACAAGAGATAACTGCGAAATTATTTTTTAACGGTTGACTCGCAAAATTCAATTTGTAATATTAGATTTTAGAAAGTAAATATTTGTTACATTTTTACCAGAAAAAAAAATAAGAACAGTGCGACACAAATGGTTTTTAAAATGTAACTTACAAGAATTAAAATTAATTTTGTAAATATCGCCTGTAAAAATTTGTACTTAATAGCTCTTTATTGTTTTTAATGTTTTTTTAAGATATATTAAGCAGTATTAAACCTTTTTTTTTCCTTTTCGTATTATCTTAAAAAACTTTTATTTAATAAAATAGTGTTTTTTGTTTACATGCTGTGCGTTTAACTATGCACCTTCTTAAAATTATTTTTTATATTTACCGAGGTATTTTGCTTCATTATATTAGAAGCACAAGATCAAATATTAGCTAAAGGGCTCTATAAAAACTATCAAACATGATAAAACCTAATAATTTTTTATTTCTTATCGTTAAAACACATTTAGGAGGACTCTCTGTATTCAATATATTTGTACGAAGAAAATGAAATCACTATAAAAAAAATTGATGACATTGGTTGTTAAATAAATAACAGTTAAAACATCTGAGAATAAATGTCTTTAAGAAAAGAGGTTAATTATTTTGAAGTAGATCTAAAAATACTGCCAGAAAAAAAAAGAAAGTATATATTATTATTGTTATTAACACTGTTCAACACAAAAATCATCCCTATAAAAATATCATGTTTTGTAACATTTGGACTTTGTTAGTCTTTGGTTTCGTATCCGGTTGACAGTCCAGACCACGAAGTATACATAAAGGAGCGTTTAAGGCGTTCCATATCAAAAGTCGCCTTATCCACTTTTTGTAAAAATCGTGTTTGATACATTATAATATCATGTGTCTTAATACTTATGCGGCCTGTATTTCAAAACACAACAAAAGTCACGTTATCCATCACAATTAAACGGTTGAATATCGACATTCAAATTAAAACTCGCTTTATCCCGCTACATCGTCGCTTTAAATCACGCGTTTTCCAATTATCCAATGAGAATGCTCGATAAAGTAATCACCTGACTATAACTTTTCCCGCGCGATTCTGTATTCGCGTAAGTATGATTTTAGTACTGTCGGGCGGTTAGACATAAGTTTATCTAAAAGTTTAGGGAAAATAAAAGCCATTATCGCGGAGCAAAAACATGCAAAGGCAATATTTAACAAGTGAATTAAGCATTGCAAAAATCTTTGCAATGTATAACGAATCCGTAGATGACCATCTAAAAGTGAAGAAAACATTTTTTAAAGATATTTTTCTTCGTTGTTTTAACATAGGTTTTGGCACTTCGGCAACTGATGCATGTTTAAAATGTATAGAGCTTTCGGAAAGAATGAAAACTAAGAAATCTGAGAAAAATAAAGTAAAACTGATAACGGAAAAGCGTGTCCATAAAATGAGAGGCAACGCCTTTATTTAAACTTAAAGAAGAGAGACCAGAACTTCTTATTGTATGTATCATTTCATTGTCAAAAGAATTTAGTAAACCCTAAAATACCTGATTAGTCGGCATACCACAGTTGTCAACTCTACAGTCACTATGGTAATAGGCTCATCGAAGTCAAAGCTCACTAAAGACAATGTTTTTATTTACACGTGAATAAAAAATAAGTTCAGCAAGGCTTCCAATCAAATCTGCTCAGCTCTTTTTGACTTTTTAAGCGCTACTGATTTAACAGGTTATTCTACAATAAGATTTTGCGCCGATGGATGCAGAGGGCAAAACAGGAATACTACGATGATGTGTTGTCACTCTGAAAATAATTTTACCGGGAAACGTGAAGAAAATTGAACTGATTTTTCCCATTCCGGGACATTCTTTTTTGTCTTCCTATCGAGTTTTTGAGAGGATAGAGAAGGTTTTTTAAAAAAGAAGCGACAATCGTAGATTCAAAAAAATACGTAGGTAGATATTTTCAAAGAACGTGGCACAGTTAAGAGTCTAGGACACGAGGCCAGAGTAATGGATTTTAAATCGGAGGCCGAAAAATATTTCAAAAAGGTGACATCTAGGCATTTCAAATTCTGTAAGGCGAAAAGGTTCATCATTACTAAAAATTCATTAAATAATATTTTGACGAGAGTATCCTACAATTCAGATTCCGGTGCTTCAAAACCATTTTTAAAAAGGGGAAAGAACCTTTTTAATTTCTGTCCTACGATTATGAAAATATCTGTGAAGCTAGAAAAGTTGCTTGATGTGAAGAAACTTTTGAAAAACATTTTGGTGGGGAGAGACAGGGAGGAGCTATCGTTTTACAAAATTATTTTTAATACTGATGTAGGATCCGGTAATCCTGACGATCCTGAAGACTTTTGCCAAGAAAATTACGATAAAAATCGAGAGCCCAGAGTCTAGTAGTTTTAATTTATGTTTATATTTTGTTATTTGACCATAAATATTTGATTTTTTTTTAATATTGATTTTTTACATGTAAAATATTTTGTGCGTTATAAAACTCGTTTTTTTCCACAGAGACATATCAAAACTCACCTTATCCAGAATTAAAATAAAAAAAGAAAAAGATCTATCAAAATATGGCTCAAAGTAATATAATACGAGGGTTACACACATTTCTAATGATAAGAACATAAGAGGTTTTTTTTCCTATAAGGCGAGTTTGAATATGGAACGCCTCGTTTCTTTAAAATCGTCAGACATTGTTATGGTTTTAATAACAGTTAGTGTTAATAATACATATAAAGAAGTCTAAACGGTATATGCTTTTTCTGCATATTTATGTTCACAAAAATGTAGCCAGATCATAGTTCCTTTCTCTGTCACTGGCAGCGCTAAGATTCGGTAGTAGGTATATTTTATGTATTTTCACACATTTTAAAAATTTCTACTTATACATATATTCTTTAAGGTGGTGTTAGCACTGCGTAAAATAAAGTGCCGGAACTTAAAATTTCTTGATAAAACTGTTAAACATCCAAACTCCCGATATGCATGGTAAATAATTGTTAGTCTATATGAAACATTTTGTGGATGTTCTAATAATATTACATTAGGTTAAACCTATTAAAAAAGATAATATTACTTTTTTAAAACATTTTTACATACTGCTTAGAAAAGTTAATCTTTACACTTTTTAAAAGTCAATTCTTTTTATCGGGATATAAAAGGCTTTTACTAAAATTACAACAAAAGGCCTTTGCTTGGAAGAGTTAAATAAAATACAAAGCTCGGCGTCACTTTGACTATAAAAGCTACAAAGGGCTGCATAGCAGGCACGTGGTTGTTAATTGGATACTTGTTCTCGCACATAATATTTTTTTTTTTTTTTTTTTGTAAGCGACAACTATAATATAATATTAAATAAATGATGAATAATTGTGCTAACTAAAAAAATAACATTATTATTTTTTGTTTGCTAAATTTATTACTAGGTTTCAGTTAATAATAATACATTTAAGAGATTTTTTTTTAATATTTTGGTTTATAATTTAAATATTTTAATATATCCGTGAAAAAAATATCGCAAAAAATTGCTTATGCTGTTTTTATGAACATACATCCTTTGTTTGTCAGTGTTTCTACAAACTGATAACAGTTTGTTGTCTCTCATTTTGCTATAAATAATTTAAACCTGATTTAATAGATTGCAGTTCAGTCGGGTTCCTATGTGTTTATGCCTCAGTTGTTATTCACTTTCTATACTTCGAACTATGAACTGTTTTCTGTACATGCAATTGCTTTAAAATAGTTCAAAGACATCTTTTAGCTTTTTGTGCCTAATCTCCCATCATCTTACGATACCAATCCTCTCATTGGTGTTGTTTCTTCTATAAGTATTACCTCAACACTGGTTGGTTGATATATCCCTATGAGCTTATTTTTGTTTGCCCAAATAAAGCCTGTCTTTTGTTATTTAAGGCTTCACATTCGCACAGTATATGGTAGGCTGTTTCTTTTCCCTCGTCGCACATTCTGCAACTTGGGTTCCCATTGTATGAGCCTTATGAGCCTATCTTGTGTAGGTGCCCTCTTAGGCTACCGAAGCTTTTTGCATGTCTACACAGAAAAAAACATATTATCAAATAGAGTATTTAGATATTTTTGTTTATATTTATTTAAATTGAGATTACCGATTCTTATTTGAAGAAAGCCACCTTAAAAGAAATATTTCAAAATGATTAATAAAATTATTTCATATCCTCAGAATATATTTTCACTTTAAAAATACAGTCTAAAGCTAAGACTTTCATGATTTTGGTTTGAACTTCTTTGTTTTTCAGTTTAAAATAACATATAATTTTACTTTGAATTTCAGTTACTTTTAAAATAAAAACTGGTCATTTACAATTAAAAAAACATATCATTTAAAGAACGCGTCCTGTATGTTCAATTTAAAACATTTGGATTGCTCAATTTGAGAATATATTTGCAATATAATCTAAATGTAATTTTCATTTCTAGAAAGTCCACCTACGATGTACCCCGATTGGTACCGGAAACTGGCGGTGCTTGGTTTGCCCGGTCATTCTTGTGATTATAGATCAAGGTGAAGGGTATAGCGAAATTTAATCGGACTGTTCTAGTCTCGTAAGGACGTGTTTTTGTTTTGGGTGTTTGTACGTTTAAATAATGGGAGTTGAAGACATTTTACAACAGTGGGGATGTGATAGTGTTATCCAAGCCTAGGTAAGTATTTACACCATTGTTTTATAAAACTGTTGTCCAAAAAACCAATGGTCGATAGATCTTAATTGTCACCAAAACAGGCATTTTTATTTAAATAAACTTGCCTATAGGAGCATACGCTTTTGTTTCGTAACTAAACATGTTTATATAAAATGTACTAAGTACATTGTATAAACCATTAATATTGTTACAGGCTACAGAATATGAGTACAGAGTGTGATAAAATTCAGTATACCTAACAAACAATATATACAAATACCTACCTACATGTCTAATAAATTGTATATTTTTAGACATTATTTTTAAAATAAAAATTTCTTATTTAACTATTCAAAAAATCTTAAATGAAATTGAAAGGCATTGGCGCGCGTTACATTTTTTAAAACTTGCCAGGTAGGAATATGGGTAAATGAAATTAACTAAAGCTATTCTAAGCAAACTGCTTTTAGTTAAGTATATTATTTTAAAACTTTGACTCCCTGTAGCCTATAGGTACCCCAAACTGCACCTGTTTGAAAAAAATTCTTACAAATAAAATTTATAACAATAATACATATTATGTATCTTGCTTTCTATATATTGTATAAGCCTGGGTATCTTTACCTTTTTAGTTAAATGTTTAGGAGTACCTAGTAAAACCTAGTATACGATTTGAGAAACAGTTTTTTGAATTAATTATATTTAAAACACTTTGTACTTGTAGTTTGTCGCCCCTGTATGTATGTATAGGAGTTAATTTACTTTTAAATTAAATTTTAACATGCATTTTATTTATATTTTATTTTTATTTATCTGTATGTTGGTATAGAAATCTGATATACCCACCTATTTACTTATTACAGAAAAATGTGTTGCTTAATATAATCCCGTTGGTTGGTTGGGCCTCGAATGACTGTTCAAAGAAAAATAGCTGAACTGATTTTTATTTCGTTACTAAGTTGAGAACAAGACTGTTTCTTTTTCCAAGAAAGTAGAACTTAAAGTTAATTCTTCTATAATGAAAATTATATTTTGTTATTTAACAGATTTTTAAAAAGCTTCAGCAAGATATTTTTTTAATAAACGTTAAGATTTTCTACCTGTTGTTTTTTTGTAGTTGTCAGCGAAACCTGTTATAATTATAATTGACTTTTTTAACACAGCGAAAAAACTTTTAAAAAATTGTGTACCTATATTAATGTTAGCTAAACGTAAAATCATTTTTAAAAAAGTAACCGTATATTTTTCGTATTTCCAATTTTAATGAAAGTAACGTTGTTTAGGTCAACAGTGTTGAGGTCATATATACAACATTATTTTACTAAAATTGACTGAATACGGAAAAAAAATCCGGTCACGTTAAAAAAGAATGTGTTCAGTTATTGGTGCAGCAGCTTCTCTTTAAATGTATTATACAGGGTGTAACAAATTCGAGTGTATGCATGGGTATCTTAAAAACCGCATGAGATACGAGGTTGGTTAAATTAAGGTAAAGTTGCGCATTTACTTGCCCTACAAAATGCCGTTTAAAATGTGTAATTTTTCCGAATAGTTCCAGAGATATACGAAAAAAATGAAATTTTCAAAAATTGATCTTTTTTTCTAACCTTATTTATTAACCGATTTTAAAATTAATAACACATTTACATAGCGACTTTATTTCCGCTAAATATTAGTGTTTTTGGATTTGCCATTGAACGTTTAATTTTATGACGACCATCATCAACTTAATTTTTTCTTGTGGACGCCATATTGGATTTTTTTTAGTTTTGAGTTTCTTATTGAATGACCTATTCAACGATGTATCACACTTGCATATCAGATTTGTGGTTCGGTACTTAGCTCAAGAAGTAATGAGAGTGAAAGAGATCCTATATGGCGTACACAAAAAAAATAAAGTTGATGATGATCGTCAGAAAACGAAACGTTGAATGGCAAATCCAAAAACACTAATATTTAGCGGAAATAAAGTGGCTATGTGAATGTGTTATTAATTTTAAAATCGGTTAATAAATAGGGTTAGAAAAAAATAAAATACATTTTTCAAAATTTTGGTTTTTCCCGTATATCTTTGGAACTATTCGGAAATCTGACACATTTTAAACGGCATTTTGTTGGGCAAGTAAATGCGCAACTTTGCCTTAATTTAACCGACTTCGTATTCCATGGTTTCCAAGATCCCCATGGATACACTCGAATTTGTTACACCCTGTACATATTTTAGTTCTAAAAATGTCAGCATATTAAACCGAACATGTTAAAATTATTAAATTAAATAGTTTATATTTTCATTTTAATATTACCATATCACTAAATAAAACAAAACCTACTTATACCAAAGATTTGCTATAATAAAACCAAAATTTAAATATTTAATTTGAGTATATCATATTCTTAAAAATACAAATTGTAGGCTCAGATTTAAAGTACGATATTTTATTTTAAATAGGGCGTAATTTTGCTTTGAGAAGTTGTGTTTTATTTTAAACATACTAACATTTCCGAATTAACTTTTCAGATTCGGTAGAATCTTCAATATAACACAATCATATATTTATTTCTAAAGAAACTTTCGACTTATGCTGAGCTACTGATATCTTCATTCTAAATCTTTATAGTAACAATTTGATTCAATTGCATGCATAAAAATAAATCTAAATTTAAATGAATTAAAACAATATAGTCTTGGGTATATACAAAGCTAAGATAACCTTAAACTAATATTATTATGCTTAAATTTAGTATATTCTTTTTTCCGTGTAATTCTACTGAGGTTTTTCCAGTATTCCTTGTGTTTGTTTTGGATCCACTCCCTGGTTTGTCCTCGTGCTGTGGTTTTGGTCACTCCAAGGGTAGGTTCTGCTCATCCGCTTTCTCGTTGCCTTCTACTCTCGAATGTCCTGGTACCCACAGGAGAGTTACCCTGTTGCATTTTTCCAGGACTTTCAGTTTATTTTGGCATTTCTCTTAAAGACACATAGTTTAAAAAACAATACACTTAATGTCGATATTTACATAACTACATGCTATTATTTATATACAGTTGTTTTCAACCGTTATCAATACATTATATTATTTACACAGAAAAAAACACTATAATATATTGAATAACAAGGCTTTGATTGTTTGATTTTTTATTTATCCAATAAAAGTTAAAGTTTATTTAATTATGGTTGGGACAATTGAGGAGAAATAATTGATGCTATTACAAGCATTATATTCAGACCATATCAAAATAGTATTAAGTTAAAATATCTTGTTATTATACGAAATGATTCTACAGGGTCCTGCAGCTCACCTCCCGTCTTATGTAGCTCATTTATTATTCACTGTAAAATTTTTACATTTTGCAGACGTTACCTTTAACCCACGGTGTATTTAAGGAAAATGATTTTGGTTATACAGGGTGTCACAAAAAAGTGTGACGTCACGGTGGTGCATTTTTTTAAATGGAATGCTCTGTATTTTTTTGTATATTTAGGTACCTCTTGTGATCATTTATATTCCTCTAAAATTTTGTCATCATCGGTTTAGTAATTTCAGAGAAAAAAATAAAATATAACAAAAAACTGTTTTGCACCATTGAATTTAAAAATGAATAAAAATACCAATAGTGCTTGATTAATAGAACTAAACAAGGAACTTATTAAGTAACGTAATATCAGTCGCTTAGGTCATGTTTGGTTAATTCGAACTGTACAGGGTGTCCAAAATTTAGTGTCAAACTTTTCAAATTTGAAAGCACTTTATTTTTCTTATTTTAAATGTAAGCCCCTGTATATTTTTAGGTCGTTAGATGAAGAATTAAAAAACAAACATTTTTCTAATTATAATCCTATCGAAATTTCTAACACATTAAAAGTTATTCGTTGAAAACTCATTTTGGCATCTATTTTGATAGTAATACCATGAATAAAAATGATAGGTGGCTATGAAAAACAATTTATTTCATTGAAGTTTATTTAACTTACAGAATCGTATTTTGACATATTATAAAATTCGGGTAAATTATTATTATTTATTAATTTAACTAAATTAATTTAAGAAAAACCTTTAAATGTTAAATAAACGTAATTTTTAATTTTGGCTAACATTTATGTAACTTTAACCAATGTCTACGTAATAATTAACGTTATTAGGAAACTCTTTATGTCAATAAATTGTTTTTCGTAGCCACCTACCATTTTTATCCAGTGATATTACTATCGAAATAGATGCCAAAATGAGTTTTCAACGAATAACTTTTAATGTGTTAGGAATTTCGATAAGGTTAAAATTACAAAAATGTTTGTTTTTTATTTCTGCATCTAACGACCTAAAAATATACAGCGCTCATATTTAAAATAAGAAAAATAAAGTGCTTTTAAATTTGAAGAGTTTGACACTAAATTTTGGACACCCTGTACACTTCGAATTAACCAAACATGACCTAAGCGACTGATATTACGTTACTTAATAAGTTCCTTGTTTAGTTCTATTAATCAAGCACCATTGGTGTTTTTATTCATTTTTAAATTCAATGGTGCAAAACAGTTTTTTTTTAATATTTTATTTTTTTCTCTGAAATTACTAAACAGATGTTGACAAAATTTTAGAGGAATATAAATGACCACAAGAGGTACCTAAATATACAAAAAAATACAGAGCATTCCATTTAAAAAAATGCACCATCGTGACGTCACACTTTTTTGTGACACCCTGTATAACCAAAATTATTTTCCTGAAAATTTTACAGTGAATAATAAATGAGCTACATAAGACGGGAGGTGAGCTGCAGGACCCTGTATATATTTAAAACTAAGAGAAATCTGTACTTCCTTGAAAATCACAGAAATTATTGTATTTAAAGCTTATGTAATCCAGGAAAAAATTGCAATGTTTATTGCAATGGAAACTTAACTTGGGTTAAATTAAAAGTGTCGTATGGTGAATACCAATATTCTCTTTGCCTTAAACAATACTGTGATTGGAACAATATCGTGACCATTATTTCAATGCAGCGTATATTCAATTTAACGATAGCTAAAATTAAAAACAACGTCCCACCTTCATCTCGGTATTCGGCAACTTCGGTGCTGGCTGAACTGAACGACAACAGGCAGGTTCAATTCAATGGTTAAAGTCAATGCTTTTTTAGGTCCTAATTATTCTGTCTTTAATAAGTATACCTCTTAATATAATAAATAACTTGCTGGTTTCCTGGGGGTTGAACTCCCTGATATAAGTATTTGCAGGTAAGTTAAATTATACGATATTTTTTCCTATCTTTTGTTGTATAGAATAAAGAAAATTTATCATGGCGCCATGGTGGCAATCTGGCTATCTCGATGGCTATCTAAACGATTTTTTCTAATGATATATTTATATACAAATTTTCAGAAAAAAAGGTTTTCTCTACTTTTAATTAAAAATAGCCTATTTTATGATGGATGAGCTGGGTTAGGGTAAAGACAAGTACTAACTGTTACCATCAAGAATCTATTTTTTTGGAAATCAATACTAAAAAAGTTTCCTATGTGGTGCAAGGATTTTTTAATGTAATTATTCTATTTTAAGATAAAGAGATTAATTTAAATGGAAAACAATTAGACATTGTAATTTCATCAAGGGACTTGCAAATACATTTTAAGGATTGTTAAGAAAAATACATTCAGGAGGAAAAAGAAAATACATCAGACCTCGATACATGTGCTTTTGGAGGTACCTGCTGATGATTTAACATTTGGTTTAACGGTAAGTGTTTTACTTATTATACAGGATGGTCCAATTTATTTTTAAAAACTTGTTTGATGAGATGAGGGGCTAATCAAATAGCTTAAAAAGTCTATTTCGTTTTAGGACATTCATGTAGCCAAGACTCCCTGCACTGTAGCAGAGACCCCGTGTACTGTGACAGGGATCCCTTATTTTGTGGCAAAGGCCCCAGGTACATTAAGTAGTACTGTAAGCCTTAGGTCAGAAATTCCCTTGGCATGTACAAACTCAGCAACTTCCTAAGACGACGTCACCAATGAGTACATAATTGTCCCCACCGAAAATAGAACAGAAGTTTATTTTATAGGGCAGAAAACCTTTGGATGCAAGACTTTCAGAAACAGTTTCCGGAATTCGATTTTAAAACCCTATTAAATGTAGTGCAAATTAATATTTTTAGTCAATAAAACAGTCGTATTGAAACAATTGAAGTATTTTATTACAATAAATACTACATCAAATTAAATCAACTGTGGGTTAAGGTTGTTTAAATGAGTAGAGTCTCATGCAAGATAAATAATAATAATTTTTGTCACAAAAGAAATTAGATTTATTTTTAATAGAGTTCATATTAATGTAGTTTACACCTACTTTTTGCTCCAGATTATATCTATTTTAATGAATCGGACTTTTCATTGCATTTAACATAGCCATTCATTAAAAACCAATTAAATTCAATAATTTTTTATGTTAGTTTAATAACGTTTTGATAATGTTTGTATAAGATCACAATTTACTTCAATGATTCTTATGTTTGAACTAATTTTAATGAGATATGCACAAATAAAAGCAAGATATTCGTTTATTCAATCACAAATGTCATTCAGGTTTTGCAAAAACAGTACCCCATTGACTCAATGTGTATCCCATTCATACTATGATAGCGTTTTCTGTGTGTACCACTTATCACTCTAAAAAACATTATTTTAAATAAATGGTTATTGACATAAAAAATAAAAAATGTTGAAATAAAGTTAACAAATACGTCTTATGTTTTACAACTTTATTAAAATAATTTTGATTCGTTATGATTTTTTTTAATTGTAATAAACCTAAAAATTAAATAATTTAAAATGGTTCTCGTACTGTAAAAGTATCAAAATATTTAGAATATTTCGTGTCAGAAAAGGTCCAATTTATAATTTAATGTTTAGGCCAATTTAGGCTAAGATCGGTAAAATAATTTTTAAAATATAGCCTTACAGTAATTCTGGGGTCACCCAGTATATTAAATGTTTTTAAGGGTTTAGGATTTAATTCGATTTTTTCACTTGGCTACTTTCTTATTTATTCCACATTTACTTTTATTTAAAAAAGTCATTCAATTATAATAAACAAGTACACAAGAAGTTTATCACATAGATGTATGCAATCCGGGTCTTGTATAAGACTTTGTTTATATTGAAACTTATATCTGTATTTCTTTTAAGATGCATCCATACAAATTTCTATAAATATCCTGTCTTTCCGTATAAAAAAGTTTAATAAAGTCCTATAAATGGATCCTACAAAATTGCTAACCATTTTTTTGTAATTTTCGTTTAATTATTTTTAAATAACAAGAAAACAAGCGACAAAAGCGTAAGTGGGGGCAACATATATTTTTAAATACACGGCATACTTTATATTAAAAATTCAAAATTTTACTAAAGGATGGACCTTAAAATCATACAGTAATAGACCGTTAAAACCGTTTATTTTAAACAGTGTGATTATAAATTTAAAAAAACAATTGCGTAAGTTTAAAAAGGTTATAACTTATGACCCCGCTGTATCAACCAATTGTTGCTGAACATGCTGTTAAAAAAATCGCTCTTCGAAGATGATTTTAACCGTTGCTAATGACAAAAAACAACATCCTGTTTAGGTTTAGATTGCCAAGTTACTGAGACGTCAGACTACTACGTTTTTTTTAAGTTTTTTTCAGAAACTATTATTATTAACTGATTTAAATATTAAATGCAAAATGGGCAATTATCTACAAAATGCAAAAAAATAGTATACGCACCTTCTCAAAAAGGTGATTTTACTTGTAAGATACTTGTCAAGTAAACTTCTAATTTTCTGTACTTGATACGTAATATACCTACGTAATAGTTTCTTTTTTTTATTAACAACCCTTTTCTGTTACTCTTACTTACTTACTGTTCTAGTTTAAAATTTGGAAATCTTTATCTTGTTTTATAAAAAAGGTCCAAAACAAAAATAATACGGTATTTGTAATGATTTGTATAATAAACAAAAGTCAACAAATCCTGATAATTGCAGTTTCTTCCATACAACCATAGCATCTGATATTATTATTATTAGGTAATTATACCGTAAGGATTTTTGAATGCTTATTGGCAAGGTGCGAAGTATATGGTGGGGACAGCTGAAACGATTGCAGCGCTTGCTGTGGTCAAATTTATTAATAAATCATGCTGGATTCAAATATAAACTATCAGATAAAAATAATAAACATGGTGTATAATAGTTTTTATGTGTTTAAATGTCAGAATACTGGCAGAAATAGTTACTTCAAATTTTATACATTTTCAACTGCTAGTTGAAAATTAGAAAAAAGGTCAAAATAAATAAATGCATTTAAAAGAAAAAAGTAAGTAGCCGAATGACGTTCGGGTTTCGAGGTTAGACGAACTTTCAAACTTGACGTAACAAGAAGAAAAACTTAAGTTACCTATGTTTCTTCTTTTCCTGAAGTGTTTTAATGATTTGTGTGTTTTTAAAAGAAAAATATTCTTTTTAATATAGACTAAGTAGTGTCTGTGTAGTCTCCTGTGATTGTGAATAGAGAAAATGGCTATAAAGCCTTCAAGTAAGTAAAAAAAAGCCCTAGACTCGTAAGTTTTTAGGTGATTTTTAACTTATCGGACCAGTTGCCGGTTTTCGTCTAAGGTTAATAAAAAAAATATTCATCAATTGAAAATAAATTATTATTTTTAAAAAGTCTGTTTAATATGCTACATTTTTAAATATATTTTTTATTTTTTATACTGACATTTGTAATATTATTTAACTGTCATTTGCTTTAGTTACACCGGATAACCTTATTCCTAAATAATAATTTCCGAAAACTTTTTTTTGTTACTCTTTTTATACTTACTTTCTAAGCTTTAAAATTGTTTATTCACCATTGATATTGTACTTCACTTTTACAGTGCTGAACAGGTTTTTATATATTAATTTACGAAAAATAAATATATATTATACGTAATCTTACACCTCTTTCATGGATTGGAAGCATGATTTAATGCAGCCGTCAGATGTCGTTGTCATCACGCACGGTGCCAATAGCCCAAGTGTAGAAGGTCAATAATCTTACTGTTACGAAACAGACATTTTACTTAAACTAAATAATATTAGAAATAAAATATGTTTAAACACGTTCTTCAATTATATATAATTTTTTAAATTACCTTATTTTTGGATTTACCAAGCAATTTAAAATCTAAATATAATAAATAATTTTATTTGGAAAATGTCAAGATTTTTTTTTAATTTCATTAAATGTACGGAATGCAATAATGTTAGTCTTAAGAATTTTTGTAAGCCACACAGGACCAAAATTTTTTAATCATAAATATTGTAAAAAGGTAAAAGAATTGTAAAGGTTTTTTTGTTTATGCGTTGTGGGTCTAACGCAAACGGGGGGATATGTAAACTATAAATAAAAAGCAACCAGTACGGATCACTGAATTAGGATTTGTGAGACAACTTTTAGCAAGGTTTAGAATCTGCTTTCCCCCACATCTGTTGGTAATTCTCTCTATACTGGGTGTTTTAATTATTGTAGTCCGCCATAGTTCACAATCATCCAAACAAAATTGTCACAGGTGGTATTTATAAGAGATATACGGCCGAGTGATGATTGCGTTGTTAAATTTAGCAATGGACTTAGCATTTGTTAAAAGTTAACAACGGTTTAGAATGTTTAACAAAATGTCAGATATTGACAGGTTGCCTACTAAAATTATTGAATAACACTGACAATGACGTTTTCTTAAACATTCTAGTCCATTGTTAAATTTAACAACGCGATCATCACTCGGCCGTAAGTGTCACTACTAAAAGCATGCATTATAATGCTGTTTAGTATACAGCGTCACAATATATTTAAGTAAGATAAACCCAAAACAGAGGTGTAACACTGCAGTATAAAAATACCCCAATGCATTTGCATGTAATTTGTATCAATTAGTGTGTTACATAAATGCCAAAAATATTTTTTGTTCCTTTTAAAATATTTAGTAGACAACCAATACCGAAACCAAGTCACTTGGTGAAAATATGCAACTAGTCGTGAATGTCAGCTAGACTAAATTTGAATCTCACTTGGTCCACTAGTACCTTTAATAAAAAGATGTAGCTACCTTTGTCCTATTAAAATACCACATCTTTGTAGATGTAGAACATTACCAAGATATTATAAATTCAATAGTTTAAAGGCGGTAGTTTAAAATTATTATTCATGTGGCACGAAAAAAAAGGAGAAAAATTAATTATGGTAGAAATATTAATACAGCGTTATCTTTAGCAAACAACATAAAACAAAAAATTGTCAGAAGTAGGTGCCATTGTATCGTAACTTATTTAAAATAATTTTACCCGTTTACTTCAAATTAATTATATGCAACAATTTTTTTTTAAATCAAGCTAATTCCCGGTTTTGCAAAAAGATTTATTCTTCATGTTGTAAAATACTTTCAAAAGGATAGTAGCTTTAAAAAAGCAGCAAAAAAGCATCCTAAGCCTTAAAAATTGCAAAAAGAAAGAGAAAATAAAAAATAAGAAAGTCCATCCAGATAGGGTTTCAGACGCCATGTACATAAAAATATAACCCCCAAAAGTAGCAGTAGTTAAAATTAAAATTGAACCTTATGTGTGATATAGTTTATAAACTTTATTAAGAAAAGGAAAATATGTATGTAAAATGACATCACTTTGCTAACCCTGCATTGTCGTTTAAAAGAAACGTGTATGCAAAATTTTAGCTCAATCGGTTGAGGATAACTGCTTTAAAATTTAGTTGCAAAATTTGACCCGAACAAACCTACATCATACATACAACACGCATTGCAAGTTAAATAAAAGCTTGTAAAAAATAAGTTATTCCCCCTAAGAAGTTTTGATCACTTGGAACAAAATAAATAATAATATACTTAATAAATACTGAAAAAACTATGTCCAACATACAGAAAAAGTAATTTGAGACGCCCTTCACACAAAGAATGTTTCTTAATATTATAAACCTAAAGCTATTGATTATTGCCAACAACAAGAATTCATTTGATTTGAAGTAAATTTTTATTGTTACTGCTTTATAAATTTTAATTTGATTTATATTTTTTTTTTGTATTAAAACTCCTAAACATTTGTGGAATTTAGGTGGTTTATTTTTAAAAATTTTAAAAACTTTTCATCAAAAGCTCTTCTATTGTTTGACCGCGTTGCGCTGATCATAAGTAAATTTAAATATTAATTTTAATTATTTAATAATACCTTCAAATTTCTATTTAGGTTTCAAAAAACAGAATTGAAATATATTTTTTAAAATATAGTATATAAATAGACTATTTATTTAAATTTCACCTTTTATGTGAAAAAATCATATTGTTCCGTGACACTTCGTATAATAACACGGATCCTGATTTTACACCTTTTTATTGGAAATCAGGTTCACAAACGTTTCTATGGTAACAATTCAACGTAACTTACGTTACAAAAAAATATTTATTATATATCCAAAAATTTGGCTCCAATGAGTATACAAACACTCATGGGCTGTCCTTAAGATAAAAAAAGGAATTAATAACTATTTGCTTTCAAGGTTACTTATGTCAAGTAGGCATGCAGCGCCATTACTAAGGATGTTTTAATAAGTGATTATCCCAACGTCTACATTTAAAGGAATTGGGAGCCTTTATTTATATGTTTTTATAACGTGGTAATAATAAAATTATATACTTGATTAACATTTTTTAAAAATATAAAAAAATAAAAAGATGGTTTAATTTTATTATTTTTTATGTTTAATCTTATATTCAACAAGACAGTATCTTTTGTAGGGTAAAATGTTGCGTCGTTTGATTCTCGGTATCCAAACAAAATTGATTCTAAGTAATTTATTTGCAAACAAAGAAAATAAAAGTACGCGATTGTGTGCGTTCTATTCAGTTCGTTAGATAGGGACAGCATTTTTAAAAGGAAAATATATGACACAGTGAATAAAAGGCTAAAATTCTACAAATATACTGAATGAAGTCCGGTAGTAACGACGACGATATTTTTTATTTAAGACTGGTGAATAGATAGATATTAAAGAATCTGTCCGTTTTCTAAAAGAGTCTTGGTATAAAGCAAAGATAAAAATCAATTTAGTGCTGCGATTGTAATTTTCATTATTACTTTACGTTGGTAAATAAGGTTTTCAACAATTGAAATCATACCCCAGACTATTATTCAATAAACTAAGGAGGCCGCGTATTCTGCCTTTAAGCTATACAAACCGTTGAAACCTAAATAAGAATAAAAAGTAGTGACAATCCAAAAATTATATCAAGGTTGGTTAACTTTTTTGCAAATACTTTTTATAATAAAATTATGACATAAAGTAACCATTAGAGTCAAAAACAAATATATAAAAAGTAATGTTACTTTATCAGAAACTTTTTTAAAATAAACATAAAATTTCCAAAACACAAAAAAGGCTCTTTTTAATTTTAAAAACCAAATATGGATGTATGGCTTTCGTTTGCTTGCATATTATAATTAAAATATGATAGGTATTTAAAAAAAATAATTCTTTAATAGCCTCTGTATTTATCAAAATACTTTAGCGGTATGCATTATGGCAAATGTAATAATTTTTTTCTAAAGTGTTTTTTAGTTTTGACGTGTCGAAGGTAAATGCCTTTTGTTGACACATTATTTATAGAACATTAACAGTTTTTTTTACCTTTGAATTTAAACTAAATTTGGATCATTTTTAAACGGATAAAGAAAACAAAAGAGGAGGACGGGCGTCTGTGATTTTTAGTTCGTTAGGTTCAAGAGCAGGAAATTTTATATACCGGGTGGTGCGTCGCCGAGCGAAATATAGGAAATCCCATGCAATTTTAAGGGGGTCAATTCTTGGCTTCCCTGTACATTTTACAGAAAAAATGTAGGATAACTTTTTAAAAGAGACCAATCTGACAAGCCTTCGTGCCAAGTTTCAAAAAATTTAAATAAGCGAATCTTAAATTATTTAATGAAATGTAATTGCAGAATTTTCCAAATTTTCGGTTCAGGTAAAACCAAACAGACACCAGTAAGATGAATATTGTCCCTGGCATGAAGATAAGTGTCAATAAATCAGTGACAGTCGGTATTTGAAAAAATTAGAATTATTTGATGGACGAAAAAGTATCCATAATTAAGTGGCATTATGCGGGAAACAGTTTTAGAGCAGTATCTAAAATGTTTTCAGTTTATTTCCCCATTAAGCCTATTCCATTCCAGGATATCGAGAACAGAGCCGAAGAAAGAAAGAACAGATGTCTTAATATTCTACTGAGGGTGGAGAAAAACAAAATGATTAGTACGAGGGTTCTTGGGCAAGAGGTAAATAAATATCATACAACGGTATTGGGCACACGCAAAACACAAATATTATTCGTATAAATTCGAAAAACATCAAGTGCTGCATAAAGAAGATGAAGAGCGAAGAATGACATTTTTTTTAAATGATGGAGAGAGCAAATAACGATAGGAATTTTTTAAGAAATAATGTGAATGTACATTCACCCTCAACAATGAACCAAATGTTTAGAATCGCCGGTATTGGAGCCAAGAAAATGAACATCGCTTTGTTCATACTCGGACACAATATCCCCAAAAAACATCGGACACCATATCATTGGACCCTTTTTATGGACTATAACCTGACAGCAGAAACCTATTTGGACTTATTTCAAAATCAAATTGGACCCGCCTTGAAAAAAGTTGTTCTGAAAGATCAAATGATCTGGTACCAAATGGATGGTTGCCCCGCCCATAATGCCCGTATGGTTAGAAAGTACCTGGAAAATGCTTTTAACGGCAATATTACTAGTCCACCGGTACCGGATACTTTGTCCAGCCAGATCACCTAATCTTTCACCGAATGACTTCTTTCTGTGGTGTCATTTATAAAAGTGTAAAATTTAAAAATCCAAACCAGCTACAAAACGCTAATTCGTTAGAATGTAATAAAACTTTCCAATATCAACTTGGCAACGTTAGAAATAATTTGTATGGTCGGTTGGAATGTTGTTTAGCTGTTAATGGGGGGTTGTTTAAACATTTGATTAATTAATGTTTTTAAATTCTAGTATCATAAAATTATTTCTTTAATGATCGATAGTAATAATTGTTATTAGTTAAACTTAATTGTTACATTAACCAAAAGGTTTGATAAAAAAATAATGTTAACGTGTCCTTTACTTTGAATGTAATGGTTGTGCGATTGGTGAAACGAAAAAAAAAAAACATTCCCTGTATTCGGCTGTGCGTCAGAAAAGCCTTATAACAAATTGTTTGGTGGTGGTTGGTGTTTATTTGGTTATACCTGAACGAAAATGTGGTAATTTTTTAATTACATTTAATTAAATAATTCAAGATTCGCTAATTAAAATTTTTGAAACTTGGCGAGAAGGTTTGTCAGATTGGTCTCTTCAAAAAGTTATCTTACATTTTTTCTGTAAAATGTACAGGGAAGCCAATAATTAACCGCCTTAAAATTTACATGGGATTTCCTATGTTCGCCGGGCGACGCACTACCCGGTATAAATAAAATTCTTTTTTTCCTTGTAAAATATTGTATGAAGTAATAAAATAAAAATCCCAAGAACCTAATTATTGAAAATTATTTTTAAATGTATTTTATTAGAAATAAAATACGTAAAGTATTAAAACCCAAATTTTCCATTGAATTAGCCATTATTGGTACTAATAGTGCTCGACCAAAGTTCAATTTTTGGCCGAAGCCGATTGTTCAGCTTTTGCCACAGCTTTCGGCTGAAGCCGAGGCTAAGGTTTTAATAAAGTCAGGAATCTAAGTTATTATAAATTCTGTATATTACACAATATAATAGTCGTTATAATATTATGGCTCATATTGTCTTAATAACTGTATAAGTTTTTAATTTGGGAACCTTAAGATTTTTTGTGTTTAGTAAGATAATTATAATAAATTGTTTGTATAGTTTAATTGTTAAATACAAAGTCAGTAGAAGCCTAATTAGCTTTACGTTCATAAGAAAAAAATGCAAAAATGCGTCGAATAGGCCGATCTGACTGCTATTCTTCCACATAGCTTGTCGCTCGCGCAAATGGATGTAATACCTTTGTTCGTTCTTTCGTTTTTGTCACTTAAATACTTAACTTTAACTTCAGTCAAATCTTCGGCTTTTTTTGGCCGAAACCTATAATACGAAGTGTGGTTAGTTGGGGTTGTTGCAATATGTTTTATAATATTTAAGCAAAAAATAATATACTGCCAGTTTTGCAAGTTTTAAATTTCTGATTTACATTAAATCTTTTTCTATTCGTTTAAGATCAAAGTGATCTGTTAATTCCGGGCTTGCCATCGTAACATTTCTTGTGATGTGGACTGCCAGCTGTCTCTTCATCTTTTTGGTGGTCTTTCGGGTGGGCGGTTGCCTGTTGGTGTTCCCTCTAGTACTATGCGGGGTAGTCTATTTTCGGCAATCCGTGGTAAAACCATTGACATGGTTATACCATTCTCTTTTTCTTGCCCATCTTACTATGTCCGGTACGCCGCATTATGGTCGTATTTCTTACATGGACTCTTCTAGTTTAGCCAGCTATGGTTCTCAACACTTTCATTTCTGCCACACGTAGCATGCGTTTGGTTTTGTTGGTGAATTCTCGCGTTTCTATTGTGTATGTCAGGACGGGTCTTACGCATGTTTTGTATAACCTAATCTTGCTGTGCGTTCGCATGTATTGGTTGGCCAATACAATTTCTCTTGGGCAGCCGGATATTACCTACTGCTGCTTTGTTAATTTGGCCTCTTAGGTCATTTGTTGGATCGTGGCCGCTGGACATATCCATGCCGAGGTATTTAAATTGCATCACCTGCTCTATGGGCTAATCTTCAATTACAAGTTTACATCTGAGTGGTTCTTTAGCAATGGTCAAGCTTTTTGTTTTTTCGATGGATATGCTCATTTTAAGTTGTCGACTTACTTGGTAGAACTTAAAGAGCTGTCTCTGCAGGTCATTCTCGGTTTCGGCGAATATTGCGGCATCGTCGGCATAGCATACTATGTTGATACGCTTGTTATATATTCTGTATCCCATGGTTAGCGTTGCCACTTCTTTTATGACTTTGTCCATGGGAAGATTAAATGAGAATGGACTAAGGCTGTCTCCTTGTCTGATTCCTTCTGGTGTTGGTATGCTCTTTGAAGTATGAAGCATTTGCACTTTTTTCCCGCTCTTAATGTAACATTCAATAATATCATATATTTTAAATTTTCAACTTTATTTTATGTTTATGTTTTATAAGTTACATAAAATAAAGTTAAACATTTTAAAATATATGGTAATATTAAATGTTATATTAAGAGCGCGAAAAGTACAAATGCTTTACAGATATATTTCGGTAGATATCCATAAAGAATGCAAACAATTATTTTTTTTTACCTACAACAGTGTGGGAGGTAGAGTTACATGCACTATTTTTAGTGCGCTAAGTGGAGTTATACGCACTATATTTAGTGCGCTAAGTAGAGTTACACGCACTATATTTAGTGCGGTAACTACCAATTTACCGCATCAGTGCGGTTACTATTACTTTACCGCACTAATGCAATAAAGCGACGTGTCCAAGAACCGTTTTCCTTTCTCTCAGATCAATGGAAATTGCTCAGAACATGGCTGACTGGTGTTCTGTGAATAATTTATTACTGAATAGAAAACTTATTTACTTAAATTTAGGGGTAATACGCTTGAGTCACTGTACACTACTCTGAATGGGTCAAGTATTGAATAGGTAGATTGTGTAAAGTTCTTAGCGTTATTCCTGGAAGCAAATTTGCAGTGAAATGAACAGGTTAACTAGGTAGTTTTGAAGATGTGTTCTGCAATCTATGTAATTAGATATCTCCGAGATCAGGTAAATATTAATACTCTGCGAGTCTTTTACTTTGCTTGTATTCAGTCTATTATTTCATACATCATCATTTTTTGGTATAGGTCGTATGTCATAAATTCTTCTCGAGTGTTTTTAACTCAGAAAAGAGCAGTCAGAACAATGGGTTTTAACGAATCCTGTCGGGTAGATTTAGAGAAATGAACATACTCACGGTTCCGTCACTGTTTATTTTTAATTGTGCCTTGTTTGCCAAAAATAATCCTTAGTATTTTAAGACAAGTTCTGATTTAAGTAATCACATGCGAACTAGAGGCGGGGATGACCTTGGCATTCCGTTTTATAGTACGGCTTTGTTCGGTAAGGGTGCGATGATAAGCTGCATTAAGATCTTTAATGCCCTTTCAGCGGATATCAGAGGGTTTAGAAGTATTATCACTTTTGAAATGCGTCTTAAAAATTATTTAATTAAAAAAGAGTATTACTCAGTAGACGAATACTTATAATCCTCTTTCCTGTCTGGTGGTTTTTGTCCTTCTGGTATGACTTCTTAAATTCTTAATACTAAACCATTATTGATTATTGTTTTTTTTTTCTATATGGACTTGTTTGTAGTCCGGTTTTGTTTGTCGATTAAAGATTAGTATTCCTGTGAACATGTTTATATATTTTTGTTTGTTGTGAAATTCTAGGATTAAGTTTTTTAAATTTTAATTTAGGATTTCTTTTTACATTATTTTTATCTGTATACTATGTACAATGACGTTGTCTATGTCCTTTTAGAATATTAATGACAATAAAAGCATTTCATTTTATTTCATGTCATTCCTGCAAAATTCAGTTTTGTTGTTCAGTATTTGTTTTTTTAATTTTAGAAAATTTTGATGAAATACTACATTGGTAATATTTTATTAATTATAATTTTGATGATACAAAAGATAACAAAGCTAAAACTTCATACTTGTATTTGAATTACTATCATTCCCAATGTTGATAACTGGCGATTGCATAAAATTACTTTTTAGTTCTTTTTAATGATTTCAGACCCGGGCTTTGGTTCTGGTTTTCGGTTTAAATTTACTTTCAAGTTGACAGAGGCGACATTAGAAACCATAAATTTGTTACTCCCATTTTGATCTTACAGGCAATTTTGTTTTATAACAATGTTGGTGATTTTGTATTTAAAAAACCGGTTTTCGACATTTTGTCGTCAGATTTAAAAGACACTTAAACAGTTTTTATAAAAAGAATTGAATACTTTTGGAATGGATTTAAAATGTGCTTGGTTTGCAAACTTCACGTGCGTGCGCTAAAAACCTATTTACCGTACTTATTATATAATATACTAATAAAATTCTAAATGTAATCCTAGTTGCCTATTGATTGATTTAAAAAATAAAATAAAAATAAATTAATAAATGATAAGTAAACAATAAAATATAAGACTAAATATTTAAATTAATAATAATCGATATTAAAATCCTGTACAAAGGGTGCAAAATTTAAATACTATGCTCAAGTTCTTGATGTTTTTTTTGAATATTAATTTTTTTACAAATAATTCTTTGTTTTAAAAATAAACATAAGATATGTAATAATAATATTGAGGTAATTGTATTTTAAAATGGATAGTGGAATAATACACAGTGTTCCATTTAAAATAAAAGCAACTTCGCATTATATCCATACAGCTGTAACCGATAAAAAAATTGAGAACGCCACTTGATTTTACGTAAAACTGTACAAAATTATGTTATTCATCATTTTTTTATCTTTACCAAACACCGAGATATAGGGCTTTGCTGAAATCGTCAAAATGTGATAAATACCAAGACAAATCAATTTAGCCGCGGTCTGTTTTCACCGATGCAGTCGAAAATCTAACTCGAGAATGTGCCTTTAGATTTACTTTATCTCTAGTAGTTTTCCCAATACCCTAAAAATCCACCAAAAAGGTGCCACTCTGCACAAAAAAAGGGGAATCTCGTTTGTCTACTACCACCCATTAATAATAATGGGTTTTTATAAATTTTTGATATCTATTCAACAAATATCGAGTTTTTACTGTGTGTTTTATAAAGATCTTCATTTGCCTTGCTTGTCTATTTTTAGTCCCTAGGGAGAGACGATAAAAACAAAAGGGGGTAGTAAAACTAAACTGTTATCAGAAAAAATATAAAGATAAAATCTGCTTTTTATTATCGGGTGGTAATTACTCTCAGTGTATAATCATCTTATTTTTATGCTCGTTATCATGCAGTCAATACAGTATAATGGTAGGTAAGGAAATTGTTAGATAAAATGAAGTTTATATAATTTACTAATATATTACAGAGCCGTAATTCTTAATTCCGATAAAATATGTAGGTCTAGTGCGTACTTTTTAAAAACTTAAAAAAATAAATTAGATACTGGTAAAATATTTTTTGACAAAAAATTGGTGCTTCAAATAATAAAAGTCGCGAGACTAAACCGACTGCAGAGACTGGCATGTCTGTGGATATCTGCCGCGCATGGAGGTAAGTAAAGACTATCTGTATGAAACTATCTAACTTATGACGTTTCATGGACTATATCTGTATGTCTCTTTCCTAGAAACTCGTGGGTGGTCAAATTTTCGTCTCTGCGCAATTTTTCAGGTCCGGACAAAAATAAGCCAATTTGCCATTGCCAGACGGATTCAATGTTGCCAGATGCAAATAATGTTCTTCAAATAGAATATTTTTGACCATACATTCATCGAAATTGGGAAAAAATATATTTATGTGTGCTAATCATAATCAGTAGAAATCTTTGGTGCTAATAAGTAATTTTAAAAAGTATAGGACCATTATTTTTGGCTAGTATCTTTTTTAGAACAGAAATAACAATTAATAATAAGTTTACATTAAACAATTTGTTTATTGTCGATCTGGCACCCCGCTCATATGGGATTACGTGAGTGACGACAGCATGCCGGTCGAAGCTGTCTTCACTTCGGCCGCCGCGCTGGCATCAAGAGTGCTCATCTCTCCCTGCGAATCGAACCAGGCTATCTTTTTCCGTAATTATTTTGAATCACATTTTAAATATTTTTTATTTGGATTCAGATTTAATATAATTTTATTTTTATTACGGTTTTTATTTCCCTAGTTTTTTTTTAAATAATCTCAAAGGTTTAATTATTTGTTTTTCCTCTTTTCCTTCTTATAAAAAGTTTTTTTTTTATTGCTCGGATAGCAAGTTTGACCAGTGGGTCTGAATAAAGCGTGACTTTGTGGTGTTGTTTATTTTGTGCTTTTATAGAAAGATAATGGTTGCTTTGAATAAGGAAATAAAAATCTAGAATTACTGGTTAGGCCTTGGCCTAGTGTTTAAATCTTTAAGAGTCATTACTTTTCAACTGGGGAATCTGTCCCCCATAAATATTATAATTCCGGTTCAAATTTTTATGGTCCTGGAGATATAATAAAAGGCTGTTAATTATATTTTTTATTTATTTCGGTAAAGAAAAGTCTTTAACTGGCCTGGGCCGACCAATAACCTAAAATGCCCATTAAATATTTAATATTAAAGGATTGTCTTCGTATGCTTGTGCACATTCATCATTTATATACTTACTTTGTAAGACTTAGCAGCTACATTTTAGTTTAAAAACTTGTATTAAGGAAATGTTTCCAATCTACTTTTTTAAAAGTGAACGGTAAATACTAAAATATATATTTTTGTTAGATGGAAAATTAAATAAGGTCAGTTCTAAAAACGTACATTTAACAAAAAAATGGAAACCAAAATTGACTAACCTTTCTCCTGCATTTTTTTTGTATGACAATTTGATGGTAGTAGGTTGTATGGAGAGTGACTTTTTCCAAAACTTATTGACGTTGTCAGATATCATTATTTTACAAATAACTGCTGTGCAACAAGTTGGGAAAAGCACTATTTTGCGAGTTCCGCAAAATAATGTGAATTATGAAAAAAAGTGTTTCCAAACGCGTTTAACACAATATTTTTTTAAATTTTAAATATGATATAATTTTTTTAATTTAAGTTTAAAATATTAAAAAAAAATCAGAACTCATTGACGTTGTCAAATATCTTATTTTTTATTACTAGTTGTGAAAAATTTTACTTTTCGTAACTAGTTATAAAAACTAAGATATTTGACAACGTCAATGAGTTTTAAAAAGTGTTACTTTTAATGTCAAAATTAGAAAACTAACTATAAATACTTATTGGATAATAAAGCGGAAATTCGATTAGTGAATTTTCGTTGCTGTTACTTTTTTACCAGGTATTAAATTCCAATTTGAATCGTATGAATCTCATTTCTATTTGGTATTCACACATATCGATTTAGTGTAATAAACATTTTCCTGCAAAAGTTTTCATAAAAGTAACAAGCTACATGGATATTACAGTTTATGGTAACGTTCATTACTTTAACACATCAGTTATTCAGCTTGGTTTGCAGTAAAGTTTGATTTACCTAAAAGCTACTGGATCACATAAATTTGTAAATCAGCTAGTAATACGAGGCTATTGAAAAAGTAATGAAATATTATATCTTTAAAAAATTGATGCTATTAGCCGTTACTATGTGGTAATTAATCATCATGAAGAACACTGATAAATAAAACTACTATGTTTTTTTACCACTAAAATTTATTTTAGTGGTAAAAAAACATAGCAGTTTTATTTATCAGTGTTCTTCATTATATCTTTATTTTAATATTAAAAAGGACGTATTTGTTCAAAATTGCTTAATCTTTTTGCTTAGAGTACTTTAATTAAAACCATTAATTTTAATATAATTTTAAATTGTTGAAAAAAATGTTTTAAATGCACTTGCCTAGATCGTTTAGATGACTTTAACACATAAGAAGAATATTTAAGGTACTTACACATAATTTAATCATGATTAGAAAACGTTTTATTTATTTAAGATGCTATGTCAATATTTATTCACATTTGTGTCAATTGTCTATCTGTATACTACTTCTTTCGTAGTAAAAAGGTAAATTAAAAATAATTAATCTATTTAAAAAAAAAACTTAAAATTTCCAAATCGTATACCCCTTAACCTTTGAGCTACAGGGTGTTAAAATCATAAGAAAAAAATCGTTTTTTCAGCATAACTTAAAATAGTTCCTAGATATGTTTATGAAATTTATCACACACCCTCTGAGTATTAACAGCCATTTTTTGATGTATAAGATTTTTTTAAAGTTCAACCAGTGGCGTCCGTACAGAAACGTAGACTAAATATTTTTGAAAAATATTATGTATGCCACTGCTTTTCCGTAAAATAAAAATTATTTTTATAATCTACATTCATTTTAGGGCAAATTTGATTTTCTAACTTTTTTTGTCCGACATGCAATTTTCGCCAAATAAAAATATTTTTATTCATAGTCAATTAATTAGTTAATTTATTTATTTCATAAACATATGAACCTACATTATTTTACCATTAAATTAAAAAAACAATATAACGTGAACTAAAATGAAAATAGTTTAGAGTAGCTCTTGAAAGTGGCCACCACCTGCCATTATGCATGCTTCAGCTCTTCTCCTCATTGAGTCTCGTACCCTTTGAAAAATGCCTGGAGTATTTCTGATAGTGTCACAACAAGCTATTATGCGATTTCTCAACTCCTCTTCGGTATGTACTGGAGTGCTGTAAACCAGCGTCTTAAGATGTTTCCACAGGAAAAAATCGAGACTTTTTAGATTTGGGGATTTAGGTGGCCAGGATTGTTATCCTCCAACGATTATTATAATGTTGATTTAAAAATTCCCGTACTGGAGACTGAGGTGGGCAGGGGCACCATCGTGCATAAACCACATACAATGTCGGGTGAAAATAGGGACGTTGTCTAGCAAATTTGGTAAATCCTGTTCAAGAAACTGGAGATAATTATTTTCGTTTAATTTACTGGGTAAAAAATAAGGCCCAATTAAAGAATCACTAATAATTTCAGCCCATACATTTACAGAAAATTGCTCTTGGTGGTGGGATTCCGTGATGCCATGGGGGTTTTCTTCAGCCCAAAAATGGTTGTTGTGAAAATTTCTTTTGGAGTTCATGGAAAAATTAGCTTCGTCCGTAAATAAAATTTTGACTTTAAATTGGGGATTTTCCGCAACCATTTAAAGAAACCATTTGCAAAAATTTATTTGTAATGGAAAATCCCGAGGAAGTAGGGCCTGAACTTTTTGGATATAATACGGATATAGTAAATCATTATAAGGAATTATTCATAGTAGAACATTAGTAATATTTAAAATATTCCCAATTTTTTTGGTACTTATTTCAGGGTTTTTTTTAACTAAATTTAAAACAGCTTCCCCGGTTTCCGGGGTTCTTACAGTATGCTATGCTTCTTTTAGGTGATTTTTTGGTTAAAAAGATCCCGTTTCACAAAACTTTCTGTGAGCTTCTAAAAATGTTCGGGCATCCGGATCTATTCTATTAGGAAAACGCTCTTGGTATAATCGTCTGGCTTTAAATGCATTGCCTTCAGCACGCCCGTACAGGTAATGCATGTCAGCAAATACAGCATTTGTGAAATTTACCATGATAGTTATACGTAGGTTTTACGTTATTAAAATTTAAGTTAAGTGGTCATACGTGTACTGAAAAAAATATCTGTCAAAACTGTTTGGCGTCATTTATGTATTTTGTCACCGCCATTTCCTTTATATAATTGTTATTTTTCCATGGCTGTCTAGATTTTTTTGTAATACTTTAGGTACTCATGAAATGGGCATATTTGTCCTTTTTGGTAAATATCTTAATAACAGACCAAAATTTTAATGTACTTGTAATAAAGTAATTAATTTGTATTTAAATTCCGCATTAGATAGTAAGATAATATACAAGTGGTTCATTTAAAAATCTAAACAAAAAACGGTTTGAAAGTTGTCATCCTTAGAACCACATTTCGGAGACTTTGTATGAAATATTAAAAAAAAAACTATTTTATATTAAAGTAACGCTAGACTTCTAGAACTAGAGTTCTTATGATGTGATGGTAAAATAATGTACATATGTTTATAAAATAATTAAATTTATTTTTTTTACTTATAGATTAACCATGCATAAAAATCAAATTTGCCCTAAAATGAATGGGAATTATAAAAATAGTTTTTATTTTACGAGAAAGCAGTGGCGTACATCATATTTTTCGAAAATATTTAGAATAAGTTCCTGTACGGACGCCACTGGTTAAACCTTAAAAAAGTCTTCTACATTAAAAATTGGCTGCTGATACTCAAAGGGTGTGTGCTTCATTTCATAAACATATCTAGAAAGTTATTAAAGTTATAGTTAAGAAACGATTATTTTCTTAAGATTTTAACACCCTGTAGATCAAAAGTTAAGGGGCTTAAAACCTTTATTTGAACTTTTCTTTTTAAAATCAAAGTTATCAAGATCTATTGCAATGTCTCTCTTGGTGTGTTTATATTACACAACATATGTTTGATTTTACTAAACATTGTATATACATTTTAAACGTCTTTTTAAACTACAAAATTTTAAAAGTAGGCTTAGCTTTAAACCAGGTTTTTGCTTTTTTTGTCTCAAGTGTACATGGATATAGGTACTATTTTTTATGTATTGATAATATAAAAAGACTTGTATGAAGCTTTAGTCTTAGGTACCGTGGATGCCAAGTTTTTAGATTTTAAACTGATTTTTTCTATTTCGTTAACGATCTCGAAGTACCGAAATCTGCAAATATTGTATTTTAACGCACCATTTAGTTAATGGACCACGGACGTTATACAATAAACTACTAAGTCTGAACAACTATCAATAATCCAAGTCTGGGTATGGCCATACAAATAACCCATCAGACTACTAACTATGTCCGATGTTCCTTAACTTTGCTGAGCTGACAAGAATCGGTGATTCAATGCGACCATCGTCTTAAGTAAGTAAACAGACCTCAATCCTAATTTAAATTAATATTTTTTTTTTAATTTAAAACGTCCTCATTTTAATTCAAACTAAAGGGTAACCCTATCTGGGCTGGTTATCTGAAATATATAATTGCCTTAAAGATCTAATTACTGGTAGATATTTTTTTTGCCTGTAATATCGTTTTAATAACATATGTTAGTAGATATAACGTCCACATGGTATAAAAAGATCAAAATTTAGAAGTTATGTCCTGGTAGTAAATTTTAAAAGTTGTAACTGCGAAATTAAAATATTTTTGTTATTTATATCAAGCCATAAATTAAGGAAGAATAATTATGTTAATACTACTTTAAATAGTTTTAACATAAAAAGTTTTTTAAAACCTGACATGGGCTATTTCTTTTATTTGAACGGTTAAAGCATTAGTTCCAAAAGCAAAGTTGTTTAAAATAACCCAATTAAGAAAAATCGCAAAAAAATATTTTTACAGCGTTGCCAGTTTTTGCAGCACATTCAAAAAATATATATTTTTTTTAAATGGCAACGCCCCATTTTCTTCATTACCGTTTAATATATTTCAAAGTTCTCGACAAAAAACTTTATATACAATTTTTTTGTTGGAGTAGCCATTTTTGAATAATCAGGCGAAAATAATTTGGTTTTGGCCTATTACTCGAATTAAATAAGGATAATTGAGAAAAAAATAAAACAAGCTAAGTAGTGGCAAAAAACACAAAATTCAACTTATTAGGTTAGTTGTATTTTGTGTTTTTTTGCCACTACTTAGCTTATTTTATTTATCTTTCAATATTCCTTATTTGATAAATAGGTCAAACCAAATTATTTTCGCCTGATTTTATTTAAAAATGGCTACTCCAACAAAAAAATGATATATAAAGTTTATTGTCCGGAACTTTGAAATCTATCAAACGGTGATGAAAAATGCGGTGTTGCCATTTTAAAAAATACCTTTTTTGAATTTGCTGCAAAAACTGGCAACGCTGTAAAAATATTTTTTTAAGATTTTTTTTTATTGGGTTATTTTAAACAACTTTGCTTTTGGATTTAACGCTCTAACTGTTCAAAGAAAAGAAATGACTCTTGCCCCGTTTTAAAAAACTTACCCTGTATAATCGACTTAATGATTGATCTGTAATATTTACCAGAAAAAGCTAAACAATACGAATAAAAATATATCAAGAAAATAAAATTATATTAAAAATAGCCAAAAAAGTATTTTATACCAAAATCAAAATATAATAGTAAGATAAGAAAAAATACGTAATATAGAGCTTTTAGCGGCGTTTATCGCATAATAAACCACAGATTTAGACCTTCATATTCCTCGGTTGTACACCTAAAATCCATAAACTTCTATCATAATACGTGGGTCGTAGTTAGATGGGATTCTCAAAATTGTTTGAACCTCATTTCCCGCCACATCTATTCTAAGTGTGTAGGCCCTTTCCCTGCCGAAATTCAACACTCTTACGCTTGTAATCCTGCGGGCTTGCGTAACCGCATACCACTGAATTTCTTGTACGTCCGAACTTATTTCCGGCAGGACAATAACTTCTCTGATTTGCAGGACATCGTTTGATTCTCGGTATCTGAAACGAAATTGAATTTGAGTAATTTACGAACGGATGAAAGAATAAAAGAAAGAAAAGGAAATGTTGTTAAGTTTGATTTTTTAGGGTTTTATTTTTAAAATATTTAATAATAAAAATATATTTTATATATAGGCATATATATATATATATATATATATATATATATATATACAGCGTGTTACAAATTCGCGTGTATGCATGGGGATCTCGTAAACCGTAAGAGATACAAGGTCGCTTAAATTGAGGCAAAGTTGTGTAGTGTGATGCTAAACAAAATGTTGTTTCGAAATTTAAAAAAATTCGTTTACTTCCGGAGATATAATAGATATATAAACCGAATTTCCGCAAAAACGTTTTTATTTTTTCCTGACCTTATTTGAGAAGATATTTTGAAATAAACGTCACGTCAGAACAACTATTTTTTTCCCTCTACAAAATGACGTTATTTAATTTAAAATCCGACGTTTCGTTTCCGAGCAACCACCATCAACTAATTTTTTTAAATACGGTTCTGGATTTTTTTTTCTTTAATCGTGACTTTTGAACCTCCTTAAAGCAATGACTGATTAACATTGTCAAAAAATTATTTGGATCTATGAAAAATAAGGTCCTTCATCTACTTGGTCTATCTCTCTTTGTCTAACGCATTAATTTTGCTATCTTAATGAAAGATATCACATATTATAGAAAATAAAACCTTTATTTTGTTTAAGATATGGCACATAATTAAAATTTCTTTTTGTAGCCTATTGAAATCAAACGTTTGCTTCATTTTACATTACAATAAATGATAAATAATTTTAAAACAAGATCTCAATAAAAAGCATATATGTTTTACCGAAAATCTTGAGGCTAGTTGCGACGCAAGTGTTCAAAGATATTTCCCTGTACCGTAAAGCAATCGTTAATCTTTTAACGAATTCTATATTTTCTATTTATATATATATATATATATATATATATATATATATATATATATATATATATATATATATATATATATATATATATATATATATATATATATATATATATATATATAATAATATATATATATATATATATATATATATATATATATATATATTTTAAATAAAAGATTAAATAAATTATAGTTTAGCAAGACTCAAAAAAAAATACGCTTTTATAGCGAACCGAACTAAAAAATTAAAAATAATTTATTAGTATAAAGAGTTCGTGTAACAGTGATAAAAAGTCCAATGATCAATTATGAATAATTAACTTGAAACAAAATTCAAATAAAAATTAGGTTTTTAACAAAATAATTCCATTGCAGTAAAAAAGGGTAAAGTGCTTAATATTAAATGTTATTTTCTTGGTAGCTAATTACAATTTACAGATACAGCTGAGATCGTTCTTGGACCAGAAAGTAAGCAAAAATTACAACAAATTTCAATTTCTGACAACACTGTAAAACCTTTTTTGCAATACAGTTAGATTGAGTACAGATATTGCACAATGCTCTCAATTGTTGGTTTTCGTACGATATATTCAAAATGAAACAATTCAAGACGAGATGCTGTTTTCTACTGAATTAACTACAACCACAAAAGCAATTGATTCATGGGCTATTTTTAAACATGAATATAAAATTTTATTCACAGTCACAACCTTAATTTATGCCCTTTTGACATATATATATATATATATATATATATATATATATATATATATATATATATATATATATATATATATATATATATATATATATATATATATATATATATTTTATTAAAATACAAATTAAATTTTTAATTTTAAAATATTATTTTATTCGTACCAATTAGAATTTAACTTTAAAAATTCACTAAAATATAAGCTTTTCTAAAAGTAAGGAACTTCTTAATTTGTATTTAAATAAAGAATATTGTTTAAACAATTTTGGTTTAAACAATATGGCGCTAGGTGGCACCCTGGCAACTTGCCTTTATATCATCAGTAGGGCAATTTAAAGAGGATCGTATAAAAAAATTGAAGTCGAATAGTTTTCGGTACTTATATGCCGATTCGTCCTAGACTATATGGAAAAGAAATAGATAACTCAACATCAAGGTAAGTGAAAAAATCTTTCTCCAAAAATATTTTTTTGTGGCCAGTAGCCTGATTCTTATGGGAATCATTTTCTGCTTTTTTGACCTTGGCGAATGCGCAAGTACTGTCATTTTGGCAAAGTGTTATTTTCTTTTTTTATTCTGATGATCCTTGTTAGGGCATTAGAACAAAGTTATAAAATAATTGTATTGTCATCGGCTCTTACCCTGTACAAATTTTTAAGTAAATCGAACTTCCTGAAATAGGTAAAAATAAGCTAATAAAAGTGTGGTAAAAACGTCGAAAATGGCAAAAATTTAATAAATAGGCAAGTTTAAGGGTTATTTTTGGTACTTGCCAGTCTGTATTTTTACCAATTTATTGTAGATGTAAATTAAGACAATTAGACGTTATATAAATATAATAGAATGGTCTAAATTGTGTGCATCTTTTTTATTTTTGACAAATGTCATTTTAAAGAATTTATTTTTGACACGTGTCATTTATATAAATGCCATTTTTGTCAGCTACTAATTTAATATGACATTTTTTTATAGATAACACTTTGAGAGATCCAATTCTAGGCAGATGTAACTTTGACAGAGGTAATGATTGACATATATGTTACTGCTAAGAGATTGCGTCATAACACTTTCAAAGTAACGATAAAACGAGAAATAGTAGCGTGTTTATCCAAATGCATTGTTTATGATGAAAAGCTTTAAAAATTGGTTACAACGTGTTATTATAAATTTTTAAATAGAAGTTTAGAGTTTAACACTGTTATTAATTTTAAGCAGTACAAAATAGGAAAAATACATATATAATTAGAAATGCAAGCTTTACACCTAGAAATTGTGTTGATGTGTATTTCATCTACCAACTTAATAATTTTAAAAAAATACCCAATATAATTTTCTCTGACATCCAATAAATCTTTAAATTACCATTTTAGCTTATTCAGACACTAACAGCTTAATATTAAGCGTCTATTACATAGGCAAGTCACACCTGCTTATTGCAGATAATTTAATACCTGGAGAGTGATACATCTACATCCGTTTTTGGTTTCTTGGTTTTTTAGGTCGGTAGAAATATGAAAACACTATGTTTTTTAAGTTAGTAAAATTAGTGTAATATATTTAACAAAAATAAATAAAAAAACCACCACGGAGCGTAGTTTATAAAAGACAATGCACATTATTAGAACAATAAGGTATTTATTTATATTTTTAACAACACCATAAACAAACTATTTCTATCAATACTTAAGATAAACTGAATTGCTATTAAAAGGCGATGTATATTATGTTAAGATTGCTAATATCTTTTTTATCATTTTTGAAGTTTTGGTTTTTTTGATCATCTTCAAAAATTCCCGTTTTTTGGTTTTGTTCTGTTTTAAGTAAGCTAAAAGGATGATCCATTTGTAAATGGCCTATTACAAAAATTTAGCTAATATAAAATAAAAAAATATATATATATATATATATATATATATATATATATATATATATATATATATATATATATATATATATATATATATATATATATATATATATATATATATATATATATATATATATATATATATATATATATATATATATATATATATATATATATATATATATATATATATATATATATATATATATATATATATATATATATATATATAAAACGTCACATAACTAAGCATCAAAATACGCAGTTTTTAAGGAAAAAAAAGGGACAATTCTTTAACACTCTGTCAACAACACATTGCATTATGTAAGTTTTTAAAACCCAAAACACGAAACAGGTTAAATAAAAAAATACGAATTTTCTTTATGCGAAATTTACGCGAACGCATCCAAACACACAAGTCAAATATTTTTTACAAGGGGTGTTTTTGGCTTAGTATTCAGTTTGCGTAAACACGTGTTTTGAATACATTTGCTGAATGTGATATTTCGACACTCCTTTTGAATGAAGCATAAAAAATCCTTGATTTCTTCGATATGGAAATTAGAAACAAATATTTTGCTGACGAGGAAGTTATTTGGTAAATCTGAAAATGATTGGAATCAGGGTCAGTTTAAAATAATATTTTATTAGCTTGTCCATGTTTATTATGAATTATAATGTTTTAGTTTTCTTTACAACCTATTTACTTTTTTTGTTTATTCATATTTTATGATAATCTATTGTTTCTTTGTTTTCTTACCATTTTGGTACAGCACCATAATTTAAGTAAATATTGATATAGCTAACAAAAAATATTATTAAAATTTTAGCACAAACCCTATATTTTTGTGCTAAGATTGTTCTAAGTTTTTTTTTACAATGGTAACTTTTTAAATTCATAAATCATTCAATAAATAAAAAAATATATATTTTTGAAAAATGTTTTATTCTGTCGATTAGTATTTTTTTCGCGGCTTTTTGTATGAGAGAAATATTTATACTGTACGTCCTAAAGTTTTTTTAAAGGTATTAAGTAACATATTAAGTTAAAAGACTGTACGTATAAAATAAACCGTATTTTAATTGCATTGGAAAACGTAATGAAATGTATAGGTTTTCCGTTTTAAACTATTATTTTCGATAAAAAATTAAAAAAGAAACGGTAGTAAACACTTTTTACTTACGTCAAACTGAAATCATTTAACAAATAAAGTAGTCTTCTTAAGACTCTTCTAGTTTAACAGTAAGTTGTTTTAAAGCAATCCTATATTCCAATATTTTATTTAAGTGGTTAAAGACATAAGATGGAAATAAGTATTAATTATGATTGGACACGGAACTTGGATGAGAACGCAACCCTACCATGCCCACCAGCCAGGAATCAACTAATCAGAATATTTGTCAGTTTTTAGGGGTAAAAGCGCACAAATTTTATCTTTATAAACCAATCGTTCTGTAGAAAAAGGTGATCCAAAGGGACGTAATGTCTCCCTGGATTACTTGGAAAAAATTTGTTATTTAATATCTCGCCAATGACATACAAGAAAAATTTAAAATTTGAAAGGTTTATATAAGTTTATATGTGCTCTTAAAATACTATAAAAACATTTGTGCTTTGATTTGAAAAAATTATCGATAACATTATATCTTAATATTTTTTTTTATAGAAAACAACACTCCCAAAAGTAAAGTATTCCGGAGGTAAAACACCCCTCCATTCGAATCTCCGGGCAAGGGGTACATTTGGGGGGCAACCATCGAAAAGTCTAATATCCTTCACAAATATATGTGGGATTAACTCCAACGTAAACTCTGTTTACCATTATCTTCAATCTTTCGAATCCCACATACCCACCGAAACCCAAATAAGTCCCAAAACATCAACCAACCACCTCCTTTTCCCAGGTTATAAACTCATTTTATCTTTTTGACCCCATGCTGGCATTTGTGCTTACGTTCGCAACGACCTGGCTTGTGCTAGGGTTTCTAACCTCAAATCGGGTAGGCCCGATATTTTTTGGCTTAAACTTACTTCCAGATCTTCTACCAAATTCATCTGCTGTATATACCGGTCCCCGTCTGACAATTCTCACACCGAGTTCTTTGATTTCCTTTCAATAACGATCGAAAATATTATTTCCCAGTTTCCATTGGCCAAATCTCGGGGATTTGTTTATAATAAGGACTGACTAGGCTCTACAAAAACTGATACACACACATACCAAATGTCAAAAATTTCGCAATCAGCAACTCGCTTACCAATTTTATTTTGCAACCTACCTACTTTCCTACGGTTTCCATCAAATTCTAACCCCCTAGATGTCTTTTTACTTCCACCCCGAACTCTACCAAGCATCAGTAACTGCTCCCCTTGGTCGCTCTGACCATGGTTTGGTGACCATATCACACATTCTAAGGCAACTGAACGCATGCCGCCACGAACCGTCTGGCACTGTCCGTCTGGCACAGCTCGACCAATTGGGATGGTCTGAGAGAATTTCTTGCCAACTACTCTTGGGATCCTACCTACTTTTCTACTCACGATCCTTCCAAAATATGTAAACGAATTACCGAAACAATTATTCAATTAAGCATTGAGACCTATTTTCCCCACATTAAAAAGAACCCCATAACTTAAATCACAAACCGTTGTTTTCTAAATCTTGTGACAAAGCCAGACTTAAAAATACAACCCACAAAAAGTTTCTCCAAAACCCTAGTCCCGAAAATTGACAGGCTAGCATTAAAACAAGAAATCAGTATAATCAGACATTCTAAAAGCAAAACACCGATTTAACAATCGGATAAAAGATAAAGTTCTCTTTTGCTCGAATGGGAGCAAAGCTTTCTGGTCCTTTGCCAAAAATAATGGTCAAAACTTCTGCACAAATTCTTTTCCAACCTAATCTCTGAAGATAAAATTATCTTTACTTCTAAAGGAAAAGCCGAACTGTTTGCCAAACAATTTACTGCCAATTGTACGCTTGATCCTCCTATTATTCTTCCTCTCCCAACAGTTGCCCCTGTTTCTCATAAACTGTCCTATATCATTTTTAAAGTCAAATAAATCAAGCGTATAAAACTAAAAAATCGTCTGGGCTGGATGGCATACCAGCAATCGTCTTAAAAAAATGTGTTCCCGAGCTTGCACCCATCCTAACTCGCCTCTATCAAATCTTTTACGACACGGGCATTTTCCTGGAAAGTTGAAAAGCTACACGTGGGCAACCTGTCCCCAAAAAAGGATGCAAAACTCTCCCTTCTAACTCTCTGTTGTTTGGAAAGTAATAAAAAAAATTATTAATGTCCAAATCTTAAAGTATCTGGAAAAATACAAGATCTTACATGATAGACAGTATGGATTCCGTAACAGAAGATTCACAACTGATCTTATTTCCTTTGTCTCACACAACTGGAACAAGTCCATTGAGTTTCTTGGTGAATCCCAGATCGTTGCTCTTGACATACCCAAAGCTTTTCATCTAAGCTTTGCTCTTGGCTCTCGTTTCCTTTCTAATCGACGTATATCAGTTACTGTAGATGGTCATTCTTCCAGCTTCTACCAAATAAATGCTGGCCTGCCCCAGGGCTCAGTGCTGGCAACCACGCTCTTTTTTCTACACATTAACGATATTCTCTCTTTCACAATCAATCCCATTCATAGTTTTACTGACGATAGTGCCCTCCACCCTATTTCTTAAGTTACCATGTAATTCTGATTTGGAAAAAAAGCGCAGGTCAATGCAGGTATCTCTTTTACAAGACCTAAAACTTATCTTGTATTGAGGCGCCAAAAATCTTGTTCAGTTTATTGCCTCCAAAACACAGTCATGTTTGCTGTCACAAAAAAGTCTGCCAATGCTCATCCGTTACATATGAGCGGCCAAGATTCGTTATAATCTTGCCGGCGTACTTTTGAAAATAACCTCAACTGCCACAAAACATTTCATTTAGAGCCTCGGCAGCTTCAAAAGCTTGGATTCTTCTTTCGAGCCAGGAAGTATTTCTCTTCTTTCAATCTGTATACTCTGTAGGTATCCCAAATCAGACTCTATTTAAAGAAGATCCGTTCGTTTGGTTAATAATCCCACGCTCACAGAAAGGCTTCTTTTTCTTGCCCACCGTCAAGCTGTAGGGGATCTGTCGCTCTTCTATAAGTATTTTTACGGCTTCTGCTTAGATGAGTTGGCCAGATAATTTCTTCTCTGGCAGCTCCCAACAGAGCTACACGTAGTACAATTTCTATGGATTCTTTTACAGTTCAGTTAGGAAGGCCTTGAACTTTCCGCTTTCTTCGTTCCTTTATCCCTAGAGTGTCAAGACTATGGAACTTGCTGCCCGCAGAAGTTTTTCCTTCTCCTCCCAATCTCCAAATATTTAAGTCCCGTGTAAACAAACTCCCTCTTACCCCACTCAAGACACCCACGGTACGTTAGTACTTAGGCATCAGCCTTCGTGGACTGTCCCAAGAAAAAAAAACTAAAAATATTATTTCACGTGCCCAAGCATTAAAAAAAAACTTTTTTTGATTTATTAAATTTATTTTAAGTTAAAGACTTGCACTGTATAAAAACACCGACAACTTTAAAACTATCAGGATAATAATTTGATTAACTATACATTTGGCAACACTGCATATATTTTTATCAAATCGGGCATATCCTAAAATCACTATGTAGTAATTTTTATGTTTTTCCTTATGGTCATTTACAAAATACAAGGACCGATACGGAACTTCCAAAAGACACTGCATATTTAATATATAACAATCTTAAGTAGTATTACAACAGAAAAGATAATAGTAGTCACTAAATATAACTTAGCGTCAAACACTAAAATGGCCATTCTCTAAAATGACTAGTCAGTTTATGTTTTGCTGACAAACAGCGTAAGGATCTTTTTTTACTTACAAGAACTAACCACTTAGTGATTTTCTGTAACGCCAATAATGAATTAAAAATGATTATTACGCTGATTCGCTAAAAGGGATTTAGGCATTGCAGGAAATAACTGAACACATTACTATGTTATTAGCATGAGACACATAAAACTACTTAGGTGCTTTTATTCAAGCATATAACTAAGAAGCTACTTTAAAGCGTCTCACAGCTTTATGTCACAGCCTTGAAAGGTTACAAAAACCTGAAGGCGAATTGCGAGGGAATAAAAACAAATTAATGTGTCAGGTTTGACGTCATCTTTGTCGTCGCGGATTTTTACCAAATTAATGTGCGAGTTTCTTTCTTGTTGGATGCAAAATAGTTACCGTGATTTACTTTTTTTTTAATTTTGTTAGATTTTTATTTTCTTGTTATCGGACATTACATATGTTTAAGGTTTAATATAAAATAAAGGGTATTGCAAATTTCAAGATCGTTAAATTTGTTCTTTTGATATTTTTGCTGTAACACGGGAAAATGTGTTTTTAAAAAATTGCCAAAGGTATAAAAATATGGTTATTTTATTCAATAATATTACATCTACATATTATTATATGTGCCGCCGTTTTAGCTAGCAAAAGATCTTAATTTAAATCTATTTTTTAACTACATAGGGAAAAAATTAAAAAAAAAAGTAATAAATGTCTACATTTTGCATTGTAACACTTGTATGATATTGTTTTTCTTTAATAGTTTGCAGATTTTTTTGCATTAGAGATTTTTTAAGGTTTAAAATAAACTTTTTAATTAATACTATTTAAATAATGATAATGGTTTTTACGAATTGTAAGTCATAAGTGTATGACAGTAATGTCTATGAAGGGATAAGACTAAAATATTATAAATTATTAGAATAACAACTCCAACCTGTACCAAATTTTGCATAAAATTTGATTTTAGATATTTTACTTTTTTGTACCGGTTTTCCAAAAAAGTGTAGCACACAGCTGTTCCTCGTTGATGGAAAATATTTTGAACTTTGGAATGCTTATAAATTAGGGGTGACCAACTTTATTGGACCCAAGATCAACTGTTTACTGACCTAACCCTGTGCGATCAAGCAATAACATTTTTTTTTTAATTTTTAATGAAACAGTATGTAGTATGTTTTTATTTCATTAAAAGAAAGAACATAAAATGTAAAATTTAGCTTAGTAATTACTTATTTATTTAGTGTGAGCATTGCGTCTAAGCAGCTTCTGCTAGGTTAGCAAAGTCATATTTATGGTTGGAAGTTGCCAACCTGAAAGAATTTAATGTATAAGCATCTGTCAAGCTAAAATGGTGTTTACATTTTTTTTATTTAAGAAATGAAAATGCTAATTTTTAAAAATGTTTTAAACTAAAACATGAATTTAGTTGTTTAACACATTTCTTTAAATTTGGATATTTTTCGTTGGATACCAATGCCCAGAAATTTAGACCAGAAGATAAATTTACTTTTAGAAATATGTCGCAACGCAGAGTAATAATTTCGTGTTGAAAAACCATGTGGCCTGTAAAATTGTATCTGCAAGCTTTTGCATAAATATCACTATGATCAATGGAATAATTAAACGGATAACTAATTAATTTTACCAAGTTCTTAATTTTAAAAAATCATTAAAGCGAATTTCGAAGTCTGAAACCACTGCTTTAATTTCTGCCGTGTAGTTGTCAGGAATTAAATTGTGGGTAGGGTGTTTTTTCGTGTGATTCCTAATGCTTACAGATGGTTAAGTTTATTTTTCTTAATATTAACTAATATACACGCAGTTTGATTCTGGAATTCTGCAATTGAACTCATCATTTCAGTTAGTGTTTTATTCTTGTCTTGTAGTTTTAGGTGTTCAGTTTTCCGCTCAAATCTGCTTAAAATGTTAAATTACATTGCCACTCTAAATCACGCAGTTGCTAATAATTATCACCCCTCTCTTTTAAAACAATTATTACTTCGTCCAATGGATCTTAAAGCCTTTGCAAAAAATTGCTTTTACTTAACCACCGTCAATGTCCAATGCCAAATCTAGTTCTTTTCCATTAAATTGCTGTTTAAAGAGCCGCTCTTGGAAAGATTTTCCTTTTATGGAATTTACCGTCTTAAAAAAATATCCATAACATGTTTTGGGTTTAGTTTCTTACTAGCCAGTACTTGTTAATCAATTATGTAGTCGTAGTTAATAAAGCCTGAAAGGCTTTATATTTCTGACAAAGAGCAATAAAACCATTATTAATACCTGTCATTGAAGAAGCCCCAATAGTTATCACCTTCGATCATATATACCTATACCTAACAAGGTAGAGATGTGTAACCCGCCCACCAATTAGCACGCTGAGCGGGGTATATACTCCTTAACGCTACTCCCGCGTCCTACACACTTTCAACCTATTGTCCATCTCGTGCCGAAGAGGGAACGGCGATTTAAAAATATTACATTCATATTATTAAATAAAATATACTTATATTTTTTGCCTTGCCATGATCGACTGGACTAATAGCCGTGACCGACCGGTCAATCGCAATCGACCAGCTGTCCACCCCTGATATATTTATATATATATATATATATATATATATATATATATATATATATATATATATATATATATATATATATATATATATATATATATATATATATATATATATATATATATATATATATATATATATATATATATATATATATATATGGTACAAAAAGGCAACTTGTCCTTTACACAAATGTAAAATATTACTTCCGTTAGCGCCCAAGTGGACTCCAGTAAATAATTTTAAAGAGCTTGCAATTCTATTTTAAAGATATACGCGTGGAGCTTTGTCGCTATTAATTATTTTTTAACAAGTGACACAGTAAATAACTAGAAGGATTTATTTAATTATTTTTAAAAAGAATTTAAAAAAAGAATAATAATGTTACAGGAAAATGTTTTACCAAAAATTTCTTAAATACTCCACCAATTAAACATTAGAAACAAGTTGTTTTTGAAATAAAACTAAAAGGGCGATAGCTTTCATTTATCATTACTACTAGTTATACCTAATATTATTATTAAATCGTATTTAACTTAATAACTTTTTAATGGTAAAACCTGTTGGATACCTACCTATTCTTTTATTTTAAAATGAGAAACAAAACAGCTAAGTATCATTTGACCGGTTCATGAAGCATTAAGACAGCGAAAAAGTAAACATAAGGTAAGGAGTCAACAAAACAAATACATGGGAAAATCACCTGGGATGCTATTATTGTCAAAATTCGTTGGGTATAATTTTTACTGTTTAATAAAAAATAAATAGTAAAACTGTAAATATGCACACGAGAAATTTCAGACAACATCAAATTAATATGCTTTTTATTTAAGGACAATGTCAAGAAAATATAAGAAATGTTAAAACGTTGTACCCAGAGTCTATTAATCTAAAGGGGTTATGACATCGTCGAGAATGGGGATAGCAAAAGTCCAAGACGTGAAGGTGTGAAAAGGGCGGCTTATGTTAAGTTAAAAGGTGCACCTTTAAACTTCCTTGGCCACAAGTCGAAGTTTTTATATGGGGTTATTTTTACAGTTGCAAATATTTGTGTACAGAGTTTTGAATTGGTTTTGACTGTTTTTACTATATTGTTTTTGGTAGTGTTTAGTAGTGTAATTTTAATTAGTCCTTAGTGTGCAATTCTATTCAATAGACCAAAAAGTTGTGTTTCCCATAAGGATTCTGTCATTTGCTCAAAGTATGTTAAAAAAGACAATTTTTATATGTCTTTCAGAAAAATTGCAAAGCATGTGATTATAAGATCCTGATCAAAAAGGAAATGGGCGATTAATAAAAGTGGTAAGGTAAAAAATATGATATACCTAAATGCTGCTATTACTAACAAATATTTTTTTATTGTAGCAGTTCCATTCAGTTTGCATTATTACACCTCGGGTAACACAAACACGGTTTTTAAGGCCACCAGTGACTCTTCACAACTCTGGATGTAGTTACACAGTTATTAGTAAGTAAATTAAAATTTTTGTGTGATTTTAATTATAGTTATTTGTTGTCAAGAAAGTAAATACGTCAATATTGAGTTGCTTATACCTAGAACTGATCAACTTTAGGTATATGCATTAATGTACATTTATTAAATTTGCGGTTAGTTACATTCTATAATTGTATTTAATTTTTTTGGATACTTATCTACCAATTACTTGGTATATTATATTG